>JAJPUD010011981.1:11589-27206 GCA_023553655.1 Myrmecobius fasciatus
TCTTTGTGGCTTCATCTGGGATTGTTTTCAGAATCTCAGGATCTAGGGACTGCTCTATTTTTTCTCTGTAAATGCTGTCTATGGTGAGAGCTCTCTTCTGCTTCTTACTCATGCTTTTGAGCTAAGGTATCAGTCACCAACAGGGGATTCTGCAGCAGTTGCAAATTGCCCTGGGGCAGTTTGCTGAGTTGACTTCTGGTCTGAGGCTGGGCAGCTAAATCCGCACTAGGACCACGTTTTCAGCTGCTCTCAATGCACGCTTTACCAAAGGCAGATCTGTCAAAGCACCTGCCCTCAAGCAGAACAAACTGGCCCAGGCATCTCCCAGGGGCTTCCTGGGTGCCTAAAAACCGCCTCTGTCTGACTTCTGCCCCGGCTGCGCCCTGGCATCTGAGTGCAGGCAGCGGGTGATCCCCTGAGGCTAACCTTCTCCGGAGTTTTTTCAAAGTAGATTGCTGATAGAATTTCTTTGTAGTCCAAGTGTTTGGTGGAGCCCTCACTCCAAAACCAGTTCAGAGGCTCAATTTGTCTGCGTCTGAGGGAAGGTCTCAGGAACTCACAGAGAATGCTGTCTGCAGTTCGCCATCTTGGCTCAGCCCCCCAATCAATTGGATTCTTAACCAAATACTCTTAGTTAACTTTCAGTAGATACTTTGGTAAATTTTTACAAGTGGCTTTCAATGGAAAAAAATCATTACAATAATTTTGCATTAGAATTAATTTCACACTCCAAGACTTTGATTCTAGTTACTCTTTACAATGTGCATTTTACAGATTTGATAGAAATCCTTTGGCTAAAAGTATGTTTGTTATTTTCTAGAATAGTAATGTGATACCCACCCCAATCCAAAAAAAATTTAAAAAGAATGTATCATTGCAAGATAATTCCAGTCAGAAAGACACGAATAAATGCTCTTTACCATAAATAAAATAAAGTAAAATATTATATAATAAAATATTTTATATAATAAAATACCTTTAATTTCTTGATCATTTTCCCTTTGGGCATCCATTCAAGAAAGACTAATTCATAGACTTCTTGTATTTCAGGAAAATTGGACATACTGTGTCATGATATCATTTGGGAAAAGTGGAGAACTAAGCAATAATATTTTGTTGCTTTAATAACTCCTAGAAATTACTTATTGGAGAGATTCAAAGTATATTAGTAAATTGTTATTAAACAAAGGGAACTCTACTAGATTACTGCATGTCTCTGTCATTGCTCTTATTCTGTTTAACATATATTTCAATCAGTCATCTGGATGGAGATATAAATATTAAGCTTACATGATAGATGGTTGGTTAAATTAAAAAAAAAGATCAAGACAGATATCAACAAAATGAAATGAAGGGGCAATATATGTATATGGGAATATTATATATATATATAATATATTTATATATTATATACATTTAATATAATAGGGGAAAATTGAATTTCTTCATCTGGGTACATAATAATCAATTGTCAAGGTAAAATATTGTGACATATGAAAAGAAGAGACAATTTCTAGATAAATGATAAATATGTTTTTAATAATGATTAGCAAATAATTAATAAAAGAAGTCAATAGCCCTATTGGGTATCAATATATAGATATAGATATAGATACATTGACAAAAGTACTCCAGTATCTTTGCCCAGAAAACGCCATAGATAGTATAATCCATAGGGTCACAAAGAATTAGATATGATTGAATAACAACAACAAAAGAACAGATACTGTGCTAGGCACTGGAAATACAAACAAATGAAAGAAAGACAGCATTTGCCCTTCAAGGAACTTACTCATCAATCAAGAAAAACAATACAGAAAAGAAAACTGAAGGAATAAGAAGATGCTAGGAAAGTATTTGGCATAGGGGAATGATTTTTATGGAGTCCAAACCAAGCAGAGCAGCTGATGGAAAATGAAAATATCCAAAAAGTCTTGAATCCTCTAAAATTCTAAGGTTTTGGAAGATGATTATCGTTCAGTCCTACAATTCTCCAATAAGAGAAGATAGACAACTTAGGGTACTGAGAAGGAACTGGAATATCAGACTTAAATTAATATTTATAATGTTAAGATTTCAGGTTTTGACAGTATTCTCAGACAGACATTACTTTCATGGAGATAAAGCCAAGAACATTTAATGGAAAAATAGGAAATAATAATAATTATGTGTTCTACTCTCATCAGACTATAGCTGAACAATTAATTCTGGGCACTACATAAAAAAGATAAGCTGGAACATGTTTATATAGTGGTGACCATGATAATGCAAAACTTTAAAGCTCTACCATATATGACTACTGAACTGAACTTTGGGTGTTCAGTTAGAAAATATTATTTAATGGGGACATGAAAATTATTGTCAAATATTTAATAATTATCAAGTAGAATAAGAATTATAATTATTCTGCTTGGATCCACAAGGCAGAAATTGAACTAAATGGATGAATGCTATAGGTATCTCAGCTTTTTATGAATAAAAACTTCCTAACAATATTAGAAGTTAAAAATGATTTCCTATTTCTGTGATTTTTTAGAGTAACAAGTTGTAGATGGTCACAGTTAGTGATGAACCCTGGGTAAGGTAAAAACTCTTTAGTCCAGTAGAACTTTGTTAATGTGTCTGGTTTGGCTCCCCATCCCCCTTAGGAGCATCTCAGTCTTCCTGAGAAGTCACCGGACATGATAATCAGTGTTGTAATTAAAGTAAAATTATACTAAAGTGGCAAGGAGACATCTGTACACAATAGCAAGTTGTTTATGTGGCCTCCCATGGTAATATCCTATAGAGCCCGTGTGAAGTGAGCTATAGTTATGTAAGTGTATTAGGATATATAAGGCTGAGAGAATTTTGAATAAAAAAACTCCTGTTTCACCATCTTTGAGAGTTCCACGCCTTCACTCCTTACCCATGATCATGATTCCAGAGGGTACCGAAATCCTCCAATAAGCATGTCCAGACAACAAGTGATTCATACGATATAGATCACAAACTATTTGTAACATGTAGTTTTAATGAGTTGCCAAAGCTTCACAGAGATCAAATTTTTGATTTGGGGTCAAACAACTAGTAAAGTTCAGAGAATAGAACCCGAATGCCAGTGAAATATTATCATATTTGGTAAATATAAATATTGTGGCTCTGATCACAGGAAGAACTATCAATATAGCCTTTCAGAAATTGAGGCAGCTAGGTATGTCTGGATCTAAGATCCCCTCCCTCTATTTTTACTCCTCTCTCTTTACTATTAGGAAATAAATTGTGTTCTAGAGGTAATGTTCAGCAAGTAAGGTGTGCCCTAAGCTTGACATAACAACAATCCTTTGCACTCACCCTCTGGATGAACACTGCTGAAACTAAATCACAAAATTAATAAGAGTTTGGGCAGGAACCAATAGGCCTAGACATGAAGCCCTGCTAAGAATGGATATTTTGTCACTAGACAACTTATTCTCACTATTGCTCTAATGCCTAATTATCTGTTATTACTCCATATACTCCTTATACTGTTTGATTCTTTTTTTAGCCTCAAATATATATCAAGGTTTAGACCCACTATCTCTGTTCTAACAGAGGAAGCCCTAACATGTATTTCTAATTTGTCTTCCCCACTAGAATAAATAGAGCTCTTTGCTTATAACCTATGTGAAAGCTTTGGTATTTTGAGGTTAACAGTGATTGCAAAACCTTTCACTGATTAGTCATTTGTTAGCAGAGTTGACAGTGAACATGAATTCAGAAAGGATTAAGTTTAAATAAAGACTTAGATACTAGGTTGTGAAATTGAGCAATTCAATCTCAATTTGTCTCTGTTTCCTTATTTGTAAGATGGGAAAAAAAGTAGAATTTAACTACTAATGTGAGAATAGAATGAAGTATCTATCTATCTGTATATCTATCTGTTTTTCTTTCTTTTTTCTTTCTTTTTATGTTTCTTTCTTTCTATCTGTCTTTACAGCTAATTGGCACTGGGCCTGGAATCAAGATAGCGTGAACTTAAATATAGCCTCAGACACTTAGTACGTTTGTGAGCCTGAGCAACCCTTTTCCATTAGGTTGTATCCATGGGATTTTTCCTCCTAAGAAGTCACACATGTATGGGAGCAGTTAGATCTGAGCTTGGGTTGGGCACAGGCAGCAGGGATAATAAAGACAAAAAACACAAGTCAGAAGTTAAGGAGGGTAATCAAATAACGGTTTTTCCAAGTTCAGCTATTGTTCAACCACTGTTACCCTGGTTGGGCTATTCTTCAAAAGTCCCTTTAATAGCACAGTGTCTGTTATTTGTTATTATTTATATTATTAATATTAACCTAAACCTAATAATTTTAGAAATCAAAATCAGGATTTCAATAAAGTCTCAAAAACACTTTGGGGAGCAGAAATTTCAAAGGGTCTTGAATTATAGCATCCTTCTGAGTGATAATTTTGTGCTATCTTTACTTATATGGAATATCAATTGTTGAGGAATTTAGGTAGAGTCAAGTTTACTAAGATTTTTCCCACAAGAAGAAAAGTAAGGAAAAGATTCTCTGCAGACAGTGGGAAATTGTATAAATCTCTTATAAAAGGGCATTTGATGTTTCCATGTTTTCTATTTGGTATTCTTACTGTTCATCCTTCTTTCTGTAAGAAGACTAATGGCATCATGAGAGTAGGGTCTTAACTTGGATATAAGTAAGTCAGAGCTGCCCAATTCAGCCTTACTCTTACCTTCAGTCATCAAAATCCAAGGACAAAACCAAAAATCAAGATGGCTGGCAATGATACAGGATGTAGTGGATGAACTTGGTCTTTTTAAATTAAGGTATTTCCCATACCTCAATTTGTCACCTATTCAATGACAAAAGAATCAAGACACAATATGACCTAATTTATCATCACAAATTATCAGTCCATTCCATGAGCTTATGCAAAGTGAAATGTACTGTGTACAATGCAAAAGCAATGTTGTAACATGATCAGCTGTGAATGACATAAGTATTCTCAGCCATAAAACATTCCAAGACAACATTAAAAGACTGATGAAAAATACTATTCATGCCCAGAGGGAGAAAAACCTGATAATGTCCAAATATAGTTTGAAGAACTTTTAAACTTTCTTCAGTTATTTCAGAATTTTTTGTTCTATATTTTCTTTCACAACATGACTATTATGGAACATTTCACATAACTGCACATGTATTAACTGTATTGAATTGCTTACATTCTCAATGTTGAGAGGGGAAGGGAAGAAGGGAGAGAATAGGGAACTCAAAGTTGTTAAAAATGGATGTTAAAATTGTTTTTACATAAGATTGGGGAAAATAAAATACTAAATCAATATATATATATATATATATATATATATATATAATTTATATATCAGTCTCTGGGAAGAGAAGATCCTTACAGTCTCTTCCCAGAAGAAACAACAATTCTATTTGTACTCATTCCTTATTCTAAGCCAAAACCTATAGCATGATATTTGAACTGGGACTCTTATTGACCTATCAATGAAAGCCATAATGATTTGGACTTAAAGGACTAATCAAGTAGCTCCATTTGAAATATGATGAGCTATTCTAAGAGAATCCCTGTACTCATTTAAAATCACTGTTTTCTGTTTGACATTAATCTTTTAGTATGTAGCAATTTATTTAGCTTACAAGATATATGGATCATTTCTTTGATTATATAGCCAAAGTATCCTTCAAAAATTTCCCTCTGAGTAAAAGACTCATTTCTGGCTTTCCAGACCACTGATGATTAGATAGGATTTTTTTTGACAGTTTGCAAAATATTCACTGTTTTAGCACATTGAATGCCTTGAAAAAAAGAGATAATAGAAATGTAATCATAATAGTTAAGGATGAGTGAGAAAGGTAACAGATTTTTCTTAAGCATTTTTCAGCTTTATAATTTTGTTCTTTAAAAATGATTTCCTCTTTCTTTTATTCAGTTTACTCTAAAAATGCTTTATGTCAACATATTGCCAAGATACTATGCTATGATTAGCAATTCTTTATAAAATTAAGTTGGTATTTTGTAGTAGCAAGAAACTGGAAACTGAGAGGATGCCCCTCAATTGGAGAATGGCTGAATAAGTTATGGTACATGAATGTCATATAATATTATTGTTCTATAAGAAACGATCAGCAGGATGATTTCAGAGAGCCCTGGAGAGACTTATATGAACTGATGCTGAGTGAAATGAACATAACCAGGACATCATTGTACATGGCAACAGCAAGATTATATGATGATCAATTCTAGTGGACATGGATCTTTTCACCAGTGAGGTGATTCAGGCCTGTTTCATTGTCTTGTAATGAAGATAGTCATCTGTACCCAGAAAGAGGACTGCGGGAACTAAGTGTGGATCACAACATGGCTCTTTCACAATTTCTATTTACTTACATTTTGTTTTCTTTCTCATTTTTTTCCCTTTTCGATCTATTTTTTCTTATGTGTTATTATAATTGTGGAAATATGTTTGGAAGAATTGTACATGTTTAACATATATATTGAATTACTAGTCATTTAGAGTGAAGATGGGGGAAAGGGAGGGAGAAAATAAAATTTAGAAAACAACTTTTGCAAGGGTGAATTTTGAAAATTATCTATGTATATGTCTAAAAAATAAAAACTTTAATAATAAAAAAGAAAAAAAAGAATTTTTATGAAAATACATTAATTTCTCTTGGATATCAATTCTTGCATTAAATTTCTGCTTGCTCAGACCACATGTATATAATCAAGGCAATAATGCTAATATGGTGGTAGGATCATCTTGTATTGTAAAAATGTTACAGAAGAGAAAATAAAATCTCTCTTCAGTACTAATTTTCCAAATCTGAGTCTAAACTTACTTCAATGAAATAATAAAAAGTTGCCTATGGAATTTTTGAAATGACTTGTTTGAATTACTTTTTCTGTAAGCAAAAATTAGCTATTGTTTTAGAGAAAAGAAATTTAAATAAATCCAATTGTAGCATGATGAAATTTATATTTCTTTGCAACAGAAAAGGATTATTTTAAAAATCACTCAAAATAGAATTTTGTCCAATGGTGAAATCAAATAAAGATATAAAAAACAAATAATTTATACAATTGCAAATGTAGATTTTACTGATTCACATAATAATTAAGAATAAGTTGACCTGATCAATTCTATTGAGAAACAGTAGTAACACAATAAGAAGGGATGAAGGTAAATATTTAATTAGATCTATTGCTATATGATAAATTTTTAATGTCTCAATCCTGCCTTAACTAAAATTTTCACTTTAAAATAGAAAGTTCCACACTGAAAAATTCCTTTATTTTACTTTTGTAATGAAAAATAGCACAATATAGTAACTCCAGAATTTGGATAAGTTAATGAAAACATATTATTAAAAGAAAATGTATTGACAATATTTCTAATTAGAAACTGTGTAAAATGAAAAAAAAAACAATAAACTGACTCATATAAACATTGATGGCAGCATAGGTATAGACTTTATAATTATTTATTATCATTACACTTTTATCATCTGTTTCTGAATTTAAAAGCCTTAATTATGTGAACTATTTAGACTTTATATCTTTTTCTAAGTGGTTTTGTGGAATCTGTGTGTGTGTGTGTATTTCTTCCTGGTTTCATGGTTGCTACTGTAATGAAAAAATACAAGAAGGGAATCTATTTTTCATTCATTGATTCATTTGACAAATATGCATTATTATCTCCTTGATTAAATATCTGATGCTTTCTCAGAGCATGAATATGACTCTGGGCTCTTAGAACTATGCCAGCATAGAATAAGACAGATTCTATTTTTATTCCAGTTCATTTGAGAGAGATTGAAAACTGGTTGACCACAGGATGATTAATTTTTCAACCACTGTAAAAAAATTCCTTTTCTAAGTTCTGGAATAAGTAAAACATGCTTTTAAAAATCAAGAGAAATCTCACACTACCACCATTAGAGATGCTTAATTTTGTGAAAGGAATGATCAAATATTTCTGCACATAACCTTGTGAATGATATCAAGAAAAATCTATAAGAAAGGGTCCTAGTATTTGGTTAAGGAAGAATTGAACTTGGAAAAGGAAGACTTGTCTTCAAATTCTGTCTCTTCCTATTATTCATTTTATGATTTAAGTGAAAGAGAATGATATGAACAAATGTAGAGAGATGTTGGACAAAAGTTTTATAGATGAATTCTAGAAAAAATAAATAATTCTTGCTTTGCAAAATTATCAATATAAAATTGTGCCAGACACCATCACAAATATATGACAGAAAATAGGAGATGGACTAGTCAAGAAGCAAGAAGGAAAGATTGCTGGAGAACATCCCATATAATCCAATGTTATTAATATAGAGTCAAGACAGCAAAAGCTCTAGCTAATTCATTTAAACCTGTTGTCAAGAACCAAGAAAAAGATTTTGTTGTTGTTACTGTCTGTTTTGAAGTCCCAATGTTTGAGAGATATACAGGGGTTGCATTACATATCCATCAGAGAAAAAACAACATTGGGGAGACCTTAAATCCTTTAAAGTATTGAAGTATGTGAAAGAAACTGTGTTCAGGTCTAGGCAAACATATGTGTGTATACACATACATACACATATATGTATACCTGTTCACAAGAAGTTTACATACTAAATATGGAGGAAATTTGATATATGTTAATAATTATAATCCAAGAAAGAATTAATGGCTGGACAGAAAGGTCAAAGAAACATTTTAGGCAAATTTGGGGCATACAAAGTAGACAACAATAATAATGCTTTAAGTTTTATAAATCTCCTTCGCAATAAATTTTGTGAGATAGTTATTTCATGTGCTATTAAATGGGGGAACTGAGACTAATAGTAGCAAATGACTTGCTTATGCTCAGTTAGGAAATAAATATCACTGGATTCCAATTCCTGACCCTCTTAATTCAGTGATCCTCAGTGTGTGTATATATATATATATATATATATATATATATATATATATATACATACATATATATATATATATACACACACATCACAGAGAAGGCTTCATGGAAATGATATGTAAATTTTATTTTGAAAGAATGAAGACATTTTAATACATGGAAGGGATTGTGTGTGTTATGTAAGTGTGTGTGTGGGGGGAGGGATTTCTATGTTAGATAAAAGGATGGAATAAAAGTCCAATCATGGAGACAAGGTGAAAAATGGAAGATAGAAAAATAAATGTCTGCATTCACATGTGTATGTGTATATATGCATCTGTGTGCTTGTATATTTATGTTTGTGAATATATATTTGTTGTTAAAATAAAAACTATTCTAAAATGTTAAAATGAAAGAAACACCAGATTCAAAGTGGGGACTTTGATTCATGGTCTGATCATAGTTTATATACTTTATGACTTCATTTATTACCTGACAGAAAACTTGCAAGCTAGAGCAGAAATATTTCATATTTGCTCAGAGGGAAATGGGGAAAAGTGAGGTATTTTTACATACTGGAGGTATTTATAATTAAGCCAGGATAAAAGGAAAAACACAACAAATTGGAAGATCAAGTGGGAAATGGGGGATTTAGGGAGAAAATATCTATAAATCCAATACCAGAGAGGAGGATGTTTGTTCTTCTTTAGATAAGTCAGGAACAAAAATGTTTTCTTTTTTTTCTCTGAGCTGTTCAAGATTGGTTTTAACAATTTCATGTATCTTTGAATTAAGCTAAAATTTACTTCCCAAAAGGTCACTGGTATGTCAAAGAGCCCTGGGCATCAGAAATCTTCCTGATTGGTTAGTTGTTGTGCTACTCCATTGTCTGATTGTCCTCTGTAAAAGAGAAGCTATAGTACATTTAATTAGTACAGGCATTACAGAACCTGCATACATACATACAACATATATATATATATACATATATATGTTTGTATATATCACAGCAAAATATTGACTTCTTGAAACAGCATTTAAGATCACCCTTTGGAAATACATTGTGATTTTTAAAGCTGTTTTGTCATTTTCTTTTATTTTAGTATTTGGTTTTTCTTTTGTTATTTTAAAACTTGTTTTTAATTTGTCTTAATGAAATGAAAGAAAGTATGAGGTAAAAAGAAACACAATAGTTGGAATCTGGTCAAGAGGGAAGTGAAGATTACCTGTTGCATTCATGAAAGAACTCTCAGAATTATGTGACAATATTCTTTCTTCATAACCAGAAAATATTCTTCTGACACTCTTCAAAGTGTTTATCCAAGGAAGAAAGCCATTCAAAGGTTCTCTGATTGTGAAACTTCTTTAGGAACAGCCAGCAGGGGTTTTCTTTATTTGGGGCCTTTTGTGAGCAAACTCCTACAGAAGCTGATCACATTACCCTCAATAGCAGGTCACACAACCAGCTCCCCAGGTCAGCTTTTTGTGAACCTCCCTGAAAATGGGCCAATTTGCTGACATGAAGGTCTTGCAAAATAGCCCTGCCACCTCTTGCAAAAGAACTCTATAATTACCTCTGAGACTTATTGTTTCATATCACTGGGCAGAGTTGAATCAAACTCATTGTGCAATGAAAGACAAGTGCTTTTTAAGCTTCCCCCTACTGGGTCTAAATTAAACACCAAGGAATATACTGAGAATATACTGTAATCATAATGGAGTTGGTTTTGCTAAGAAAATGTTGCATTCTACTGACCAAGGAATCTTCATAGACAATAAAATTACAACTTTCTTAAAGACAATCTAAGAAAGCCAAAAGCAAACACAGAGCAAACCCTCTCTTGCCTAACTAACCATTTGTTGCACAGGCTATGCAAAAGTAAAGGTTCTTGTGCTAAACATCATTTGACAAAAATTCCCCACCTGATGATTTTTCTTTCCTTTCTGTGGCCCAATTTTAAAAAATTTCAAACCCATTAGTTATCCTCTTACATTCCTATACAGTATTCTAAAAATAAATAAATAAACATGTGAGATGTTTTTTTTTCCTTTCTTCAAGGTGTGAATTAAATATTCATGATTTATAATGGGCAGAGTCTATCATTAAAACAAGCACTCCTGATAAGAAGTAATAGTCACACATATATAGACACACATACAAAAACATGGAAGCAAACACATCACTTGTACTTCAGAAAACTTAAGGGGAAATTTGGCACAGACAATCTGAGCTGAGAATTTTTTTCCCATTATTACCGATGGAATCACAACAGAAACTAAAGAGATGAAAACATGCAAAACCTTATCCTGGTATTTTTATTATTAACAAATATATTCTGGTTGTGAGGAAAGAATATTGTTATAGAATTCTGAGAGGTCTTTCATGAAGGCAACAGGTACTCTTCACACCTTCCCTCTTTGCTGGATTCCAACTATTGTTTCTTTTGCCTCATTTGCCTTATACTTTCTTTCATTTCATTAAGACTAATTAAAAACAAGTTTTAAAATAATAACAAAGGAAAATATATTTCTATAAATTGATTGATCAATTTGATCAATCAAACATTCCAGGGTCAGGATTTGCATATATACACAATTCACTGTTGCTAATTCCCCCTACTCTCATTAAGCAAGATTTTCAAAAACTCAGTATTTCTCACTCCCCTCCTCTGCCTTCATCCAGATAAAAAATTATCTTCTTAACTGCTGATTCAGTCTTTTAAATGAAAATAGAAAAAAGTCAGATTTCATATTTTTGCAGATTTCCAAAATTGCATATAATTTACTCACAAATTTTATGAAACAAATACATCTAAATTCTCATGTGTGTGTGTGTATGTGCACGTGTTTGAAAATGTTTGTTTCTTTCAGATCCCATGCTAGAAACATGTTTCCTTCAGAACATCTGTACTACGATGTACTGGAAAGGTACACAAGTATGCATCAACAATCTTGCTATTGACTGAAACAGAAACACAAAACACCTGGAGAAAAAAAAATCCTTAATTAAAAAATCATTTTGTTTTGAGGCGTCTTACATATTCTGAGTAGTATACTGTCAGAATGGGGGAAATAACCCTTGATAACATGCTTTTACTGAGCAAAGAAACCCAGAATTAAGTTGATTCTGTACTTAACCACCAGTATGTTCTTTCTATATTTTGAGGATCTTGATTCAAAATTAGTCCTCATGCACATTCAGATTCACATCCATGTCTGGTACCATGAATTACCATCCCATTTCTTGATTTCCCTTAACCATTTTATCATTGTTATTATTTTTACTATCCCTACTTAAATTAAAAGGTAAATTTAGAATCGTGCTAGGCATTCAGGTAAGCTGTAGAAATTTAAAAAAACAAATTTAGCAAGAAAAATAAAAATGAAAGATTTAGAGAAAATTGAATCCATACTCAGAGAAGTACAATATTATAGAAATGCAAGACAAAATGAAACTTAGGAAGAGGTAATGTCCACCCTCCTCATTTTATAGATGAAGAAATTGGGATCCAGAAATGTTTAAGAAATTGTCCAAGGTCAGTCAGATAGTAAATGGCTGATGTGCCTATATATGACAAAGAAACAGAAGGATAATTGGTAAATTTGTGGAATATTTATTTAATTAGTCAGCCCTACTTTTATTACAGGCTTTTAACTATAATTAAGAGATATTAACAGCCATTAAGTGGGCTGATCACATAGCATGTAGGACCAAGGAATAACTGATCAGTATGCTTCATTGCCATGCATATAAAGGACAGAGGATGAAAGTCCTCTAGAATATTGAGTGGGGAGACTTGGGGAAAAGTGGCACAGAAAGGACAAGTAGAGGTTGATTCCTTTTTGCATCATGAGAATGAATAGACATACCTAAGATGAAAAATCCATTAAAATACTACAGAACTGACATTATCTATATATGTGTATTTTTTTGGAAAAATGTTTGAAATTCTCAACTCATATTTCATTGGAAATATTTTATTTCAGCAAGGATGATCATAATTTGATGCATAAGGGAGATTTAATTAAATAAATATGTGGATTATTGGTTTCAACACATATATATTTATACTATATTAATATAAAGTGTATATATACACATACACAAATACCAAAGTGCATACCTTGCACATACACAAAGGTGTCCTAAAGTCTTAGTGAAGTTTTAAGCTATTAAAACTTAAATAAGACCAAGATTTTTAGGACATTCTTGTACATGCGTATTCTACTTCTATAAGTCAAGAATCCACAATTCACCCCCAAAGTTATACATTCCTGTAGTGCTTTGATGACTTTTTTTGTGATTTGAAAACAAAAAGCCATCTCTTGATCAAAATAAAGACAATATGTTCTCAGTCATGTAAAAATAAACAAACAAACAACAACAAAAAAAATACAAAACTTTTCATCTTGGTAATATTTGCCATAAACTTGTCTAGTTGAAATAGCTTTCAGGGTCTTGTGTTCATTGCTATACTATGATATCAAAGTGCATGTAACATCATATCATTCCCCTACTAAATAAACTCCAATGGCTCCTATTTATCTGCAGAGTCAAATAGAAACTCCTCTGTCATTTAAGTCTCTTTACACTCAGGAGCCAGACTATAATAAATAGACTATAGTAAGATTTATCACACATTATTTTCTTTCACACACATTTTAGTCCAGACAAACTTACCTTCGTAGTTTTCCTCATATGTGACAACCCATTTCATATTTCTGTGTTTTGGCATAGGCTGTCCCCAAGCCTGTATTGCACTTCTTACTTGCCATAATCTGCCTAGCCTAATACCAACCTTTACCTGAATGCCTAGGCAGGTTTACTAAAAACCTGAAATTTAAAAAAAAAAAAAAACCAATATTAAAAATAAACCTTTACTAAAAATCTTAAAAAGATTTGTACCTAAATTCTAAGGTGTACTAAAAACCTTAGAATTTAGGTAGGAATCTTTTAAAGTGAATAATAGCAAAATGACTAAAAAAAATATGGCTTGATATGATGAAATAGTATTATGTGGCCGCCAAACTCATCAACAGCAAAAGTTCCTTCAATATTCATCTAGATTATCCCCTGTTCTAATGTCTTTCATGGTCTAACCTACTGTCTCATCCTTCCCTTCAATATCTCTGGTATCAATTTTGTTGTTATTTTATATTCAGTGATAGATGTATTTTTTTTCTTTTAGGATAGGTATTACATTCATTTTTACTTTTGTTTCATCTCTAGAAACTAGCAGGTAACAGAGGGTAAATTCTTATAGACATATCAGACAGGATAAATGCTAGAATATACATACATTGTGTGTGAGTAAATAAACACAATCTAGAAGATCATTTGGATTGTTAATTTTATATCCAATAATTTAAAATTACATACCCCAATATTTTAGTTTAATATTTCTCATTTTGAAAATCTATGTAAAACATTGTATTTTGTAATCTAGTATGAATTATAGAGATAAAAACCAAACATTTTAATGTGATTCTATATTTCCATTGGCTGTTATAGACAGTATGACACAAAAGAACTGCTCTTGTTGTCCAGAAGATCTGGATTCAAATCCTTTTTGTTCTGTGAGTTATGTGGACCTGGAAAAATATTTTCATCACTATGCATTTAAAGAAAATCCCTCAAGCTTATTTATTATGATATAAATTGAGCTCTGAATTGGTGGAGGGAGTTTTCATTTGGGGTGTTCTTTATATTGATAAAGGCATAGATCTCTTGCAAATTTATTTTTGGAAATTAGATAAAATAATTATTTTTCTTTTAGATTTTTTCCTTTTAGATAGAGATAGGGAGAAAGAGAAAAGCAAAAGTGACAAATATTTAAATATATACATTGGGCATAAAAATAGAAATTAGAAAAAAATCATAGGCTATAGCAGTTTACTCTTGGCATATGAAATTATTTGTCTGTATACTAAAATAGGAGAATTTAAAACAGACTGTACAAGTAAAACAGTTTTAAGAAGCTCATCATTTCTCCTCAAGTACTCCATAAGTACTGTTGGAAATCAAAATTTAATGTTTTTGATTAAACCTCAGTAAAGAGGTAGGATTACAAATAATAAAATCTATATCAATGTTTATTAGATGTTGAAATAAAATGCAATAGAAAAGAGTAATTATTTAGCTATAAACTACCTGTGAGTTTTTGTGTATATATGTATATATATATATATGTGCATTTGTACACATATATACACATGCACACACACATTCAGCTATTCAATACAACAATAATCAGAAGTAAATACAGCAATCTGACTTTTACATACCAACATTCCAACATTCACTTTCACCTAATGAGTTTTTTAAATGATACCAAGTCCTTTAAATAGGGTAAAATGAAGAAAATCCACTTTAATCTATGATTCACAAGGTTTTCTTATTCCACTTCATGGTAAATAAATCTCTTAGAGCAAAAACTGAAAAATCAATTGTTATGTGATATTTCAAGAAGTAGTTAAGATTTTTCATTCATAAGGGAAATGGAAGGTAGAGTGATTTCCAATAGCATATGCAAATGAAGAAGGGGCAATTTATGATTGAAAATGTAACCACATATGGCACATCAATATATAAAAGTTCTTTTAGCAAAAATAGAGATTCAAGAAATCTTTTTAAAAGGCAAATCTAATGGTTTTAAAATTAAATAAAGAAAAAATTAAGTGTATATATATATGTTATATATATATATAACATATATATATA
>JAJPUD010011981.1:27306-51565 GCA_023553655.1 Myrmecobius fasciatus
AAAGAAAAAATTAAGTGTATATATATGTTATATATATATATAACATATATATATATATATTAATTCTAATTAATATACTAGTATGTTTCCAAATTTTGGTTGGTAAGTTATTTATCATTAATATACATTTAATGAAATTTCCTAAGGTGAAATTGTTTTTAATATGTTATTAATATTATTCCTTATGAATTAAAGAAGCAATATTTTATGTGGAACTTGAAATAGAAATTCTAAAACTCATGTTACATAAATATGTATATATCCATTCATATATACATATTTGTGTATTATAGATATATAATGTAAATATAGATATATTTATATATAGATATACATATCTAGATATAGATCTATATATCTATCTCTATATAGAGATATGCATATAGATATTCATAATGTTTCAGTTTTGTGGCATTGTGTATGTGTATCACAATATTCTAAAGGACAGATATTTATAACTACATAGCTCTAACTATATGAATGTATATTAGATTGAACCTATTATTTCATCATTATATATGAGAAATATGTATACATGCAAGAATGCATATGCAAAGAGGTTAAAAAGGAGGGGGAAAATGCATTTAAATCCACTCAGAGTAAATTATTTAAATTATTTTTTTTAAGCATCATGAAACTAAAATGATTTTAAAAGATGTTTACTAAGTCAATAGCTATTTTAAAATTAAATTAAAATTCTTACTACCTGTCATATTTGTGCTAAACTAAATTAAATGATAAAACAATAAATTCAATGCATCTGATCCATTGATACATCTGAGTCTCTCTATCATCCCAAAGTAATAAGTCATAGCCTCCAAAATGACCTTATCAAAGGAGTGGATTAAGCTGCTTTGGGTTTCCCTGATCTACATATACTTGGCACTTGCTAGAAAACTCATACTTATGTTACTTGGATAGATTTCAAACTCTATATGACCAGGGAAGAATAAGGCAAAGACCATTCTATACCAGATCTTCCCTTTCTGCCGGAAATAGATATAATCCCTAAAGAGATACGTTTCTTAAAGATATTTTCAAAAGAGTAATACATGGCACCCAAACTCAATAATAACAAACTTTCTTCACTGTTTAGTCAGAGCATCTTCTGTTCCAGGAAGTCTTTCCCATGCCTTTAATGCCTCTAAGTTTCTGAATATGTGAACTGCACATATTCTAAATTTCCTAGACTACAAAATCAGAGACCAGTATATAATTATCCATTGCCCACTGGTAATAGTTTCTCTTTTTCTCAAATATATTGTGCCATAGACAAATTAATGTCAATGTGGGCATCCAGTCAACTGTCATCTTTGTTTAATTCTGTATCTTTCCTTTGTTCTAACCAAGAAAGGTGCAATCATCTTTAATGCTTCTTCTAACTGTGGAATATGCATCTATATGAAAATTCTTTTAGGGTCATTAATGTATACTAACATCCAAGGCAAAGAAAATCAAGGGAACGGAAGGGAAGAAAAGGGAAGAGACTTATTTAAATTTAAAATAGATAAAACAATTACAGAAAATAGTATACAACCTCCTAACCCAAATATAAGTAAGATTCTAACTGCAAAATTCAAAATAAAGTAATCTAAAAGACACTTTACAATCTAGATTCCATGTCTTTTTATATGTTCTTTCACCAAATATATGTGGGCTTGAATAAGCATACTCCTTTTTCAATAACATTATCATGCTTTCTTCTTTCTTTTTTATCTTATTATACTTTTCATAGTTTATAATCCATAATTCCTTGCTTATTAAATCCTCATTTTATATAGGATTGATTCATTGAAAAGTGTTTTTACTAAATTCTCCCATTTCCTCATTTTCTCTCTGTATGTTAGGCATTTTTAGATATTTCATTAATACCCTCAATTCACTCAAGTAACCGAGATGCTTCCTTATACTATATATACACCATATATTCTTTCTTTGAAACACATATATACACTATTGTTGTCAAATTCAAATAGAAAAGGGACACTAAATAATACCTAAAATCCTCATTGGCTGTATATTGACTTAGAAAACCACTTATTAAACGTATATTTTCTGTTACATTTTATTTAATTTGAATATTTCCCACATATATTTTTACCTTCTTCTCATGACACAATATAACTGCCAAGTCTTAATGCACCCAGTGGCCTACTATTTATTCTATTCTATTTGCTATACATTACTGACACACAGTTTGATAAACCCCCCCCAAAAAAAATCTGTATCCTTTATAGCCACTTACGGCTTGTCATATGTTATACACTTATTGTTCTGTGGCAAGACAAAATATTCTTTCTGTCATTCCTGCCTCAAATCCTGGACAAAATATTACCAGCTATCCTTCATCCATGTGACACCATTGTCATTTTAAATTCTATTTTTAATCAGTACAAATTATTACATTAGTATGTCCTGCTTCTATTGATGCTCATCATCTTTATAACTTAAACTTTCAGAAAGATGCCTGAATTAATAAAGGAACTGTCATTTTCTTATGGTGATTCAACTAGAATATTTTGGAGAAAAGACCTATACAAGTTTTTTTTTTTTTTTCACTCCAACACAACCTTCTTTTTTAATGCCATATTACCACTCTACTCTGCTGATGCATGGACATTCTTGACCAGTAGGTACGTCTAAGTTTGGGTTGCATGAATTGAAAGACATTGCTGATATAATTTATTTTATCACAACTTGTTGGTCAATCATTTTTCTGTCATGCCTTACTCCTCATGTCTCCATTTAGATTTTTCTTGCCAGAGATAATGAAGTAGTATGCTACTTCCTTATCCAGTTCATTTTGCAGATGGAAAAACTGGGGCATACAGGTTTAAGTGATTTGCCTAGAGTCACACACCAAGTAAATGTCTGAGACCAGATTTAAACTCAGGAAGATGAGTCTTCCTGACTCCAGACCTGGCACTCTATCCATTGTTACACCTAGTTGATCTACACTATCACTCAAATGATGGGGCTTTCTAAGGAGAGTTAAGATTCCTTGTGATTTAAAAATAAAAAAAAAAGAAATTTGGTCAAGATTGATCCAAATTAAACTTTTTTGATCTTAATATTTTATTTCATTGCTATCCCTACCCCTGCAACTTAAAAAAAAATTTCCATTTTCTTGACTTCCAGGGCATTCATATTTTTTCTTCTTAGAATGACTTTTTCTTTCCACATATAAGCTTAATCTGTAATGGCAGGTTTTTAAAAGAATGAAAAGCAAAGAGAAAATAAACCAGCAAACTACTCTCTCTAAGGATTGACCCTCTATTTTTAGACATCAGACTTTTCTTTGTTACTTCAACTGAAAACTGAAGGCATTGAGATCAAATGTTCTGTATTTTTAAAATGGGGTAGAGAAAATTCAACTCCTCTAATTCTATGTGAACAAATGAGTTTCTAGGCCTAACCTATGAGAATCAAATAAACTCACTGTGAACATAAGGGTCCCATTTCTCTTCCTTCTTCCTGTACACTAAATGACAATCTGCTGTCCTGAAAGAGTTCATCTGCCTCTCAGGTATAGTTTAGGCACTGAAGCATTACACAAAAAATATTAACTTGGGTTGTAGAAGCAATGAACCAGGACTATGCCATGAAAAGTTCTGTGTTACCTACAACCTCTTGTTTTGATGAATCAATGTTCACAGGATCAATACTGACCAAACTGACCATGGAAATAAGAGTGGCAAGGACTAACCACATGGAAATAATTAGAAATATGCTTCTGTTACATGCAAGGTAAAATTATATGGATTACTCCTTATTCTACTGCTTTTGGAAAGTAGTTATAGAAAAGCAGTTCATCTTCTCTTTCCCTTCAAAACATTCTTTGTCCTCTTGATTTTGGAGGCTTATTTTTAATATCTCTGTTCTCCCAAGCCCTTTAGCTCATTTTATTTTCAACCATCCTTCATTTTTCTTCTCAGTCATGAAAGAGGGAAAAAGAATGAAACATCAGAAAAATGTCTTCTTCTATTTTAACATTATGGGGGAAAATATCTTGATCTCTCTTACTCTAAAACCTCCCCATATATATTCTTCATCATCCAGAGTAGTAATAAGGAATAAGCACAGTAGGGAGGGGTGTTTGTGCCTGACAAATAAAATAACATAGTTGAAAGACTGAGTCCTCTTTTAACTCATTTCCCTTTCTTAGAAAAAAAAATAAGGAAATCAAAAGAAAAATAAAATTAATAAATTTAAATACATTTTTGTTCCCCCCCCTCCAGATTTGCATTTAGGAAATCTGGGAAGCGCATATACACTTCTACAAAACAGTAACAATGCAACAAATAAAATATTCTTAGCATCTCTGTGCGATTGTATTATATACTAGTGTCTGGTGATAGCTAGAGTGAAAACATAGTATGATGGCATTAGTTACTATTTGCTATAAGAAAAGCTTTGTGTTTGGCATTGGAAGGAAAAATAATGCATGTTTTTTTTTATTTAATTTATTCCCCAATAGTGTTCTATTTTTCCAAATATTTTAAAAATAGTTTTCAACATTCATTTTTTGTAAAACTCTATGTTCTAAATTTTTCTCCTTCCTTTCCTTACCTCTCCACTCTGAGAGAGCAAGCAATCTGATATATGTTAAACATATACAATCCTTTTAAACATTTCCATATTTGTCATGTTCTGCAAGAACGATTAGACCCAAAGAAAAAAACATAATAAAATCCAAATTAAAAAATGTGAAAATATTATGATTTGATCCAAATTCAGTCTTTATAGATGCAACTCTCTAGATGCAACTAGAATTTTCTATTCCAAGACTATTGGAATTGCCTTGAATTACTGCATTGATTTTTTTTTTTTCTGAGAGCATCCTGCTCATCATTTCTTTTATTTTTTTAAATCAATTAAAGCTTTTTATTTACAGAACATGAGTGATTTTTCTACATTGACCTTTGCAAAATTTTTTGTTCCAAATTTTTCC
Organism: Myrmecobius fasciatus; assembly: GCA_023553655.1. Classification (NCBI taxonomy): domain Eukaryota; kingdom Metazoa; phylum Chordata; class Mammalia; order Dasyuromorphia; family Myrmecobiidae; genus Myrmecobius; species Myrmecobius fasciatus. The sequence continues at coordinate 32,258 of JAJPUD010011981.1, forward strand.
CTCCTTCCCCCACTCCCATTCCCAGATGTAGTCTAATACATAATAAATATTTTAAATTATATGACAAATCCAATATATATATATATGCATATATATATATGTATATATATATATATATACAGTTATCTTGCTGCACAAGAAAAATCAGATCCAGAAAGAGAAAAAAAACAATATAAAAAGGAAAACAAAATGTAAGTAAATATTCACATAAAGCGTTAAAATGCTGTGTTGTGGTCCACACTCAGTTCCCACACATCTCTCTGGATGTATATGACTATCTTCATCACTGAACAATAGGAACTGGTTTGAATCACCTCATTGTTGAAGAGAGCCATGTCCATCAGAATTGATTATTGTATAGTCTTGTTGCTGTGTATAATGATCTTCTGATTCTGCTCATTTCACAGAACCATAATATTCCATAACATTCATATAACATAATTTATTCAGCCATTCTCCAATTGATGGGCATCCATTCAGTTTCCAGTTTCTTGCCACTACAAAAAGGGCTACCGCAAATATTTTTTGCACATGTTGGTTCCTTTCCATCTTTTAAGATCTCTTTGGGATATAGGCCCAGTAGAAACACTACTGGGTCAAAGGATATGGACAGTTTGATAACTCTTTGAGCAAATTACTGCATTATTGAGGAGAGCCAGTTGATCATCACATAGCCTTTTTGTTACAGTATACAGTGTTCTCCTGGTTTTGCTCACTTCATTCATCATCAGCTCATCAGACTTTTCTGATAGCATTTCATTTCTTAGCCTATTAGGAATTGTAGTGTTAGACTGGGAACTAGGAAGAATTGGGTTTAAATTCCACCTGAGAAAATTATTAGTTGTGTGATTCTAGGTAAATTATGAGGACTTCTGATGTATTTATCTCACAGGGTTTCAATGAGGCTTAATTGAGGTAGTCTCTGAAAATTAATTTACAAACTTTAAAACTGTATCCATGAAAGTTATATTTGTTGTTGTTGTATTGAGTAATGGGATCCAGATAGATAGTAAAATTAGGCTAGGTCACTTAATTCATTAGTCTATCGGGGTACTTTTTCTCTACTAAAACAAATTAATAAAATAAGTCCAATTTTTATTCTGAAAGACTTGTTACTAGTGTAAGTTTGTGACTTGCTTGTAGTCACACAAATACTACATGAGAGAAGCAGAATTTGGATTTAAGTTGTCTCAACTCTCATGCCTGGACTCTTTATACCATTATGTCATTCAGCAAAATATATTTTATAAGCACAGGATATATGAAATGTTCAAGGAGGACTCACAACTCTGCTCTCAGGACTTGTCAATCTCTTTTCAGGGCTGCTCATCCATCTTTAGTGTACATTTGGCACTGAACTTTCACTCATGGCTTTGAAATCCAGTATCATTTGCAATAGCCATATTATAATAAACTTCCTAGGAAGAAAAGATAAAACAGATTTAGGTAACTGATAGGTTTCAAATTTGGTAAATTAGAGGAAGCTCTCTCCAACTCTGCCCCAAGCATGTGAAGACTTTCCCCAGCAGAACGAATGAGTAGTTGAGAGCAATTTGTTCCAACTGGCAGGCAGGTGCTATGGAGAGCTTAGAGCTCATTCAGCATCAAAGTTCACCCACTGCATCCTGGACTATCACCACTCATCTTGATTTTTATTTTTCTGTTGGAATTTAATGAATAGAAAAAGAAAGTGTGGCTGATAAAAACTGTGCAACTTTGCCTCACATAAATCCAGTTCAAATATGAGCTAAGGCATTACCTTATAATGTTATTGGTCTTTATTGAAAATAAGAAACAAGCAATAAGATTTACAAATATTTCATAACAGATTCAGGAGTCAAACCCAGGGTTTGATAAAAGAAGATGGACTGGTCCTGAATTAAAAACTAACTTGAAAAAGGCTCCTATGTTGGTTATATAGAAGGGTATAAACAAGAGTAACAGCAAGGCTATGTATGTATGAAATGTTCTTTGCCTTGTTGGAGGGAATACTGTTAGTGATGCATTTTAAAGGGATGACTATGCAGAAGAATAAACAGTATCTTTTCCCATCTTAGTTGAATGATCTCTGATGAATCAGTATTTGTCAATACTTCCTTTAAAACCTCAAACTAGGTGTGATACTTGGATATTTGTGTAGTTTTCTTCATCTCTGTGTTATAGAGTAAAATGGGATGAATACACATCTTTTTAACATATTCTATAATAATAGTTTAGAAATTTTAAGCTCCATAAGGCATATTTATTTTATAAAAAATGTGAACAACTGAAAGAATCCTTGGTTCAGATAAGGGTCAGATGGCATAGCCCAAAACTATGTCAACTCCATTGACAATCCCTGACACTTTAAATATTTTTAGCCAAGTAAGTAAATTTTATATGCAACTAAAAAAAGCAAATATCACAATATAGAAAAAGAACAAATTTGAAACCCCAATTAAAAACCAAATAGAAATCCTGCAAATCAACAAAGATTAATAAAATTGAAAGTCAAAAAAACCTTAAACCTAATAAATAAATGTAGAGAGGTTTTATTTAAAAACAAACAAACCTCAATTAACCTAAAAAACAATGTTATATTTAAGACAATATGAAAACCAAATTATAAGATCAAAGATGAAGAATGAATACACAACAAATAATATGAAATTAAAGAAATTTTAGGAGATATTGTGCCCAATTATATGGCAGTAAAATGGATAATTTAAGTGAAATGAAAAAAAAATATTTCCAAGACATAAACACTATCCAATTTCAGATGAGAGGAAATAGTATAGTCAAACTCTTACATTTGAAAAATAAATTGAACAAGCTATCAATGAGCTCCCTAAGAAAAAGCTCAGATGTATTTACAAGTGACTTCTGCCACACATTTTAGGAATGATTAATTACAATTCCATATTAATTATTTTTGGGGGAAAGTAAATAAGGAATCCTAGAAAATTCATTTTATGAAACAAATATGTTTTAGATATGTAAAGCAAGGAAATTTTAAAAAGAAAAAAATATAGATTGATTTCTTTAATGAATATTGATATACAGATTTTAAGCTAAATAGTAGCAATGAGATTATAACATATCACAAAAATCATACACTGTGACCAGGTCAAATTTACAGCAGGAATTCAGTGATAGTTTAATATTAGTAAATCTATCAATATGATAATTAAATATATCAATAACAAAAAAAACAAAAAAAAACATATGATTATAATAACAGATACAGTAAAGTATAATATCCATTCCTATTTTAAAAAAATATTAGAAAGCATAGGAATAAATATACCTTCTTAAAATTATTCATACCTATGGCCAAGAGTAAGCATTGTCTATAATGGGGACAAATTTGTAGCTTTCCCATTAAGATCAGTGGTGAAAGAATGATGTTCATTGTGACTATTATTATTCAATATTGTTGTTCTCCTTTGCCCTTCAGTTTGTAAGAAGAGCATGACATCAGGAAGGTGATGCTACAACATGCAAATGAATTGGATTTAAGTGAGAGAGGGCCATGCCACCTGACTTGTTTTCCCTTTCAGAGCCATCTGACTCTAGATATAGGTATAGAGAGAGAGGTAGAAAGACCTGCTAGAGATAGCCCTGGATAGAGTTGATATCTTACCATTTTTAAGCTAAGGGTTTCATCAGGTCTCAGTTTGACTGAGGTTACATCCATTCAGTGATTAAGTCTAGGTTGCAATTGAGGCAAAGAATCTCTTCTTTGATTTGGTCCCCCCCAAAATCTAAACAAATAAATAAATGAAGGAATAAATTTGGGAAGGGAAGACTCTCAGGGTTCCTGGCCAAAGCAGAAATGACTGCTATTTACATTCTATCTGAGTCAGTCAGGACCCAAATATTGACCAGTGATGCTTGACCTAGGATCTAGGTGGCCAATTAGAATCAGACAGGTTTTAAATTAAGACCTAGTCCTTAAGAAAGAAATTTAGCCAATAAACTCCAAGATATCTTGCAAGAATTTATAGGTGCAAAAGAGAAAAAAATGCTTTAAAGAATATCTGTATGTAAGGGCATAATAGTCTATCTGGACACAGAGAGGGAGGGAGATAAGAAGGAGGGAGGGAGGGAAAAAAGGAAGGAAGGAGTGAAGGAAGGAGGGAAGGAATGAAGGAGGGAAGGGGAGAGGGAAGAAAAGAAGGAGGGAAGAAAGAATGGAAGGAAGGAAGGAGATAGGGAGGAGGGAAGGAAGAAAGGAAGGAGGGAAGGAAAAGAGGAGGGAAAGAGGGAAAGAAAGAAAGAAGGAAAGAAGGAAGGAAAGAAGGAAGGGAAGGAAGGAAGGAAGGAAGGAAGGAAGGAAGGAAGGAAGGAAGGAAGAAAGGAAGGAAGGAAGGAAGGGGAAGGAAGGAAGGAAGGGAAAGAAGGAAGGAAGGGAAAGAAGGAAGGAAGGGAAAGAAGGAAGGAAGGAAGGAGGCAGGTAGAAAAGGAAGAAAGGAAGGAGGATGGGAGGGAAGGAAGGAAGGAGGATGGAAGGGAAGGAAGAAAGGAAGGTGGGAGAGGAAGAAGGAAGGAGGGAAGGAAGAAGGAAGGAAGTTAAGAAAGGAGAAAAAAGTAAGGAAAGAAGGAAGCAAGGAAGCAAGAAAGAAAGGAGGAATCTTTCAACTGACTACTTCCAGGCCAGCTTTACACACAAAGGTTGTATGAACTATAACAATGAGATGAGAAAAGAGAAGAAAAAAATAGGGAATAAAGGAATAAAATGAACACACTTTTGAGATGATATAATAGATTATTTAAAGGATAAACAAAAATTGGTTAAAGTAATTAAAAATTTTAGCAAAGATGAAAGATATAAAATTCTCACACATATCAGCATCATTTCTGACATATTACCAATGAAATCTATTTAGCATAATAGCAGACAATACAAATTACTTGGGAGTCTATCAAGACAAACCCAAGAACTAAATGATCACAGGTACAAAACACTTTCAACACACACAAAAAAAAGCCATCATAACAACTGGAGAAATTGTTACAAATTGTTCATTTGTAAACCAAGCCAACAAAATAAAAAAAAGTATGTCTGCTTATCTTAATTTACTTATTCAGTACAATACCAATCCAAATTCCAAAGGAATATTTTATAGTTGGGGAAAAAAGCAAAATAAAATTCATTTAAAAGAACCAAAAATTATGAATAGCAAGAGACTCAATAGGGAAAAAATGTAAAAGAAAGTGGCTTTGTAGTAGTGGATTTCAAAGCAGTAATCATCAAAAACAATCTGATAATGGCTAACAAATCAAATAGTGGATCACTGGAATAAATTAAGTTCACAATACACTGTAAGAAATGACCACTGTAATCCAATGTTTGATAAATCCAAATAGTCACATTTTTTAAGGTAAGAATTAACCATTTGACAAAAAGCCTGGGAAAACTAGAAAGCAGTTTGGAGCAAACTAAGTAGAGACCTATACTACTTCCTGAATATCAATAATCAAAATGAGTAATGATTTAGATATAAAGGTTTATCTGAAATGCAAATTAGAGGAGCACGAGGAAATGCACCTAGTAAATCTAGGGATAGGGAAATAAATTGTGAACAAATAGACAGAATCAGAGAAAGTAAAATTGATAATTTTGATTACATGAAATTTGCACAAACAAAATTAAGATGACCAACACATGAAGGAAAACAGTAACCTGGGGGAAAATGTGGTAAGTCTCCCTGATAAAGGACTCATATCTCAAATATATAGGGAATTGAACCTAATTTGTAAAAATGTCAACCATTCCCCAATTGATAAATGGTCAAAGTATATGACCAGGCAGTTTTCAGAAGAAGAAATCAAAACTATCAATAGTCACATGAAAAAAATGCTTCAAATTACTATTCATTAGTATTAGAAAAATCAATGGGTTGCCCATGAATTGGGCAATGCATGAAGAAGTTATGGTATATGATCATGATAGAATACTATTGTTCTTTAAGAACTAATGAACAGGAAATTCTGGGAAATTTTACTTGAACTCATGCAAAGTGAAGTGAGCAGAACCAGGAGAAATTTGTATTCAGTAATAGTAATTAGCTACTCTCAGCAAGACTGATCCAAGATACTTTCAAAAGATGAAAAATGAAAAATTCAGTATACATCTAGAAAGAATGAACTGATAAACTCTGAATGCAGATTGAACCATACATTTTAAACATTATTTTCCCTGAGTTTTTGTTTGTATATTATTTTGCAACATGTGCAATATGGAAATGTGTTTTACATGATTTTACATGTATAATCAATATAAAAATTATTACCTTCTCAAGAATGAGAGCATACAAGGAAAAGAAAGAACACAGAATTCAAGTTTTAAATGAATATATGCACAATTGAAAAATATTTAATGAAATAAAATATTTTTAAAAAAATTTCTCTGGTCAATTTACTACTATAAGAAGCCCAATACATTGAAGTCTCTAATTTTTATTCTTTTATGCATATTTATTACCCACACTCTTTGATGTAATCATGCTTACCATACACTCTTGTAATAAAGAGTTAACAGAATATCCCCCACTTAATCCTTGTCAATCAAAACTAGTTTGTAAAACTTCAAACTCAGATTCCAGTGAAATTTTCAAGTAAACAATGCTATCTCTATGGCTAACAATCAAGTAAAACTTTCAAGATCAGCACATTTAAATTTTGACAATTATATGTTCAAGACCGGATGACTTTTTTTTTTGGTGGAGTGAGGATGGTGAGGAGGTCTCAGAAGACAAGAGGACACTCCAAATTACCAGGGTCCATGTATTCCTTCTAGGAAATGCTACAAGGAAAATTTGGAAAATAATTGAAGACAATTTCAAGGGATCATTTATCCAACCACTTGCTGAGGTAGGGACCAAATTCTCATTATTAAATGGAAAAACAAGAGATGCTGGCTACATAAGGTGACCAGTATATTTTTCTTCAAATTCCAGATTTTTTATTCTTACTATATGCAGTCATAATTTATGACAAACTAAATCACTGAGCCAAAAATGTCTCATATTTACAACAATAAGTACCCCACATTACCATAACATTTTAAAGATTGTAAATTACTTTGTACCCATCATATCATTTGACCTTCACAAAAATCTTGTGATGCAGATGCCATCATCCCCATTGCATGTCAGAAAAAAAAAAAGGCTCTGAAATGTTAAGTACCTATTTTTTTAAAAGCCAGATGTGAATCCAGGTTCTCCTTAGACCAAAAGTAAAGCTTGAACTATCCTTCCATTTCCTGATTTGCAAAAATTAGTTGTATTATGAGGACCACATATGGTAATACATATAAAGCATTTTATCAATCTTAAAGTAACACACACATACATTTAGCCTAATAGTAGACTATATTTTTTCTTGATTTTGCTTCAAATATATACCCATATCCAAATGACAAGTGTTTCTTTACTTCCTCATTATATAAGTCTAGAACAAAGAACAACTAAGTAACTAGGAAAAATTTTTTTCATTTCTGAACAGAAAACTATTTTGAGGTTGGGGGAAGGCTAAAGCAAAAATGAAAATTTCAGTTAGGTTATGTATCGGACTTTTGGGCTCCTGAATTCATGTGTTTTAACTAGTGATTGCAGGTAATATCAAAGTTAGCTGGGTAAAGTAAATCTGGGTATAAATGATTCATGGGAGGAAAAATGTATATCAAGTTCTATTTATACACCCTTTGACTTTACTTTGTATCTGTAAAAATGGTCCCACATAATTTTATGGCCACTTACTAAAATTAATAATAGTTACTTCAAAATGGACATATCATGCATTTCATATTTCAATTATTTAGTTCTACAAATTGGCATCCACCTGGTTCTTCATGTCATGTTTATTAAATTACAACATTCTCAGCAAAGTGATTTCTCCTGATTATTTCATCATTCTGTGAAAATGATACCCTAAAATTTTATTAACATAATATTTTAAAAATTTCATAGAAAAATATTCTTTGGTGAAAACAAGAATATAGCTGTCTTATTAAAACAACTTTTGTTTTACAAGTAAACATTGTGCTTTGCTTTTTTTTGGGGGGGAGGTCATTATTGTGGTCTATATTTTGGTTCCCAGTGCTATAGATTTGAAGTCTTATTACTTATAGATTTCTTCATGGCTATGAATCAGTAATAAAAAATCCATAGTAATCCATTGATATTATATATTTTGACTCTTGGAAAACATAAAATCATCTTTATATAGAGAGTATCCTTATTTTATATAGCATGTACAATATTTTTTGATACAGGGAGGGAGACTCTCCCTTGCTTTAATTTGATTTAGAAATGAATATTTCATGCTATAATCACTAGTCATTCTGTGGATTGGAGTGCTACTAAATCTTGAAGTGCTATAACTAGCAGGCCAATTTTAATTTTAACCAAAGCAGGTCATGAAACAAAAATGCAAATGCCAAATGGGAGCCTGTTAATTTGCATAGGAAGTTGGAGTTAAGAAAACAAGAGTATAACACAGTTAGTTTGTGCTCTTCCAGCATAGAATACACAATTTGCATCCTGGGGGAAAGACAAGCCAGTCATTTAATGCTTTATCAACACATGTGTCTTGTATTTCATTACTAAACTCTCCTGCTGATTTTCACACAATCAGAAGTAGACCACCTAGTGAAACTCAGAAGTGTGGAAACTCGGATGATTTCAAAATTCTATTTTGCTTAACACTTTTCCTTAGCCTCTGTGAAGATAGTTTTCCTCCTTTCTTTTTGCAAATACATATTACCTTCAGTTAAATCTTCATCAATGATAACAAATTTTCATGATCCACACAAACCAGTTTCTACTTCTTTAACATAATTCTGAATATCAGTCAATTGAGGTCATGTCTGCTTGAAGATTATTCATGTGATAGTGGAACAGTCAGCCTGCCTCTTCTGTGAATAAATACTAATAAAAAATAAATGAAGGAAACAGTATCCTTCTTCATATTTTCATGGAAAATGTCCCGCTGCAATCATAGTAAATGACTCAAACAATGTTATTGATCCAGTATTTTCCATTTTCCCAACATCAACTTTTTTCAACTCAACCTGTTTCTCTTTTTAATCACCATTACTTGCATAATTGATAATGTGTTTAAATAAATGTCTGTTAAAAGAAAACAAAATAGACACTTTTAAAAATAGATTAATTGAGATTCAATATTTTATGTAGGATATCATCCTTGGAAAAACAAATCAGGGTTATTTTGTTTTGTTTTTTGTTTCTATTTTTGTTCATTTTAGTAAACCAAAACCAGGTGAAAGAGGGAATTCTCCAAAATAATTTGAGCTCCTGAAACACTTTTTATATGGAGACATAATCTCTAAAATATGAAGGCCCACACATACTTCACTACATGAATTCTGTTGTTTGGAAAAAAAAAAGGTTGTGGTTGGCACCAAGATAGAAGAATAGACAAGTCTTTATCTGAGCTCTTCCTGGTATTCCTCAGATCAACACTAAATCAAGCCTCTGAACTGGTTATGGAGTGACAGTTCCCACAAATGTTTGAGTGTAACAAATTTCCAGGAAGATATTTTGGAAGAACTTCAGGAAAGGTTTGTCTCAATCAGGCAGAGGGGGAGGTGGCCAAGTTGCAGGATACAAAATATATCCACATAAATCATTAGCATTTTATATTTTACCAACAAAGTCTAGTATCAAAATATATAAAGAGAAATTCCATTTTATAAAACAGCATATTTTAGTCGGTGTTTAACCAATATCATTTCTTTCTCTGGAAGCAGATATGATCCTTCATCACTAATTCTTTAGAATCATCTTGGATCATTGTCTTGATGAGAACAGCTGAGTCATTCACAGTTTTTCATCAAATAATGTTGTTATTGTGTATAACATTCTCCTGATTCTGTTTACCTCATTATGCATCAATTGATGCAAGTCTTTCCAGGTTTTTTTCTGAAATCATCTGCTTGTTGCTTCTTACAGAAAAATAATATTCCATTACAATCATTAGCGCTGTTTGTTTAGCCATTTCCCAATCAATGGGAAAGCCTTTGATTTTCAATTCATCGCCACTACAAAAATAACAGCTATAATTTTTTTTTGTTTGTTTGTTTTTTGTACAATAGCTCCTTTTCCATTTTTTGGATGTCTTTGGGATATACACCTAGCAGTGGTTTTATGGATCAAGTGGTACTCATAGATTTATAGCTCTTTGATAGAAGGTATATTCAACAAACATTTTCTTCATGACTAAAATGCCCTTGAGTTGAATCGTGAAGGCAGCTAGCAATTATAAGTGATAGAAAAGAGAGAGGGTAGTCTAGCATTGGAGACAGTTTTATGAAGGCACAGAAATGGAAGAGAGAACATTGTATATAAGAACCAGCAAGAAAACCAGTCAACTGACTATTGAATTTTTATTTTTTGAAATTTATTGAATGCCTACTGGGTATCAGATACTGTACTAAGTTCCAGGGATACAAAGAAAGACAAAAACAAAGTAACAACTGCAACAAAAATAATCTGCTTTAAAGTACTATTGTCAAGACACAACATGGAAGCAAATATGTACAAACAAAGATACATTGGTCATAGTCTCTAAGGGAAGTTTTTAGACTAAATAGGACTGAGAAAGACTCCTTGCAGAATGTGGTATTTCAGGTGAAATTTGAAGGAAACCAGAGAAGCCATGAAAAAGAACAAGAGGGAAAGTGCTCCAGTACTGTGGGCCTGCCAGTGAAAACACTATTAGTTTAAAGTTGTTGTTTCTTCTGTGAAAAACAGGGAGGAAACCAGTATCACTTGATCACAAAGTACATCAAGGTGAAGAAGGTATAAGAAGATGGAAAAGATAGGAAGGGTCTAAATTATGAAGCAGATAGAAATTATTTTTATATTTGATTCTGGAATTTGAATACTGGAATTTACTGAATAGGAGTGATATGGCCAAACCTAAACTTTAGAAAGAATAGTTTGACAGTGGGGAGAGATTTGAGAACAATTTACTTGCTGTTATAATAATTTGGCATAAGGTGAGATAGAACTTCACCAGTGTGATTGTCAGTCACAGTAAAGACGTGGATGTATATGAAACATTTTATAGTTAGAAATGACAGGATTTGACAGTGATTAGAATATGAGGGTGAGAATGAGAAGTCCAGTTTTGCTGGACTAATGAGCTTGTGAAGGAAAATCCTATGTTGTAGGCTTGGAAAATTAATTGGGATTCAGGGCATGAATGTGTTTTAAATATCAAATGAGAGAGTATGTATTTGATCCCAACAGTAATAGGGCCATTGGAGCTTATTAATCAGGAATATGGTATGGCCAGACTAAAGTTTTAGATTTGTGACTTTGGCAGTTGTCTGGAAAATGAACTACAGAGTAGAGGCATTCAAGGCAAAGGAGATGCATTAAGAAGCCTTAAGCCATTGTCATAATTCATGGAAGAAGAGAGGAGATGATAAACTAAGGAGGTGGTGAAATGAGAGGATATGGATAAATAAAAGACTTTTAGAGATGCAATAGATAGGAGAGAGAATCTCTCTAAAATATCCAGTATGTAATACCTGTAAGGGTCAGATTATGTTACCCTTAAATTGTTTTACAGATTCACATTTATGACAAGCTTTAGTAACTGATTCAGATATATGGGTTAATACTACAAACTTAAGAGACGAAAAGTATCCTTAAGAAAAAAGGAAAATTTGGGGAATTGGATTTAATTGGAAAGAAAATGACTTTTTTTTTGGTCATGTTGAATTTGAATTTGAGGTCCCTGCAATAGAACCAGATTGAAATGTTAAAGAGGTGATTGGTATTATGGGACTGAAGATTAAGAGAGAAATTAGACTGACAACTAAGTACTGCTGTGGACAGATTTCTGAATCTGAAGTGACGAAGACTAACGTACAAACCCAGACTCATACATTTACTTTCCGTGTAATTAATCATTTAAATCTCTATTTTTTTCATCTATGAAGGGGGGATAATGATAGCATTTACTTCCTAGAGCTGTTGTAAGAATCATATAAAACAATAATAGTAAGATGCTTAACACAGTACCTGGTACTATGTCTGGTGCTAAATAATTAGTATTTATATGAGTAGAAGCAATCAAGTCTTGAATTCTGAAAAGCCAATGAAGTTACTAAGAAAAAGAATGTGAAATGTACAAAACATTTAAGTACAAATCATTTGACTTTTATACAAAACTTGTGATTTTGACAGTATTTGAAATTGTTTATAAAAAAGCTTAGGCACATAGAAGTAACATGATCTGACCAAGATAACAAAACCTGTTAAGAATAAAGCCAAAGTGTTTCTTAAAGGAAGGAAAGGGACCCACATGTGCAAAAATGTTTGTGGCAGCCCTTTTTGTAGTGGCAAGAAACTGGAAACTGAAAGGATACCCATCAATTGGAGAATGGCTGAATAAATTATGGCATATGAATATTATGGAATATTATTGCTCTATAAGAAATAACCAGAAGGATGATTTCAGAGAGGCCTGGAGAGACTTGCATGATCTGATGCTGAGTGAAATCAGCAGAACGAGAACATTATACACAGCAATAAGACGATACAATGATCAATTTTGATCGACATGGTTCTCTTCAACAATGATGTGTTTCAAACCAGTTACTATTGTTCAGAGATGAAGATAGTCATATACATCCAGAGAGAGGCCTGAGGGAACTGGGTGTGGACCACAACACAGCATTTTAACATTTTCTATGAATATTTCCTTGCGTTTTGTTTTCCTTTTTAGGCTGTTTTTTTTCTCTAGATCTGATGTTTCTTGTGCAGTAAGATAACTGTATAGATATGTATACATATATTGGATTTGTCATATAATTTAACATATTTAGCATGTATTAGATTAACTGTCATCTAGGGGTGGGAGATGGAGGGAAGGAGGGGAAAAGCTTGGAACAAAAAAAAGTTATGCAAAGGTTAATGTAAAAAATCACTCATATGTTCTGTAAATAAAAAAGTTTTAATAAGAAAAAAAAGAATAAAGCTAAGATGTGAAATCACATATTTTGACTTTACCTAATGTATTGTATCTCTACATCAAAGTAGGCATCCATTTGAAACAAAAAGTTTTGTTCCTTATCTTATAATTACAATCTTATAATTAATTTGAAGCAAAAAGTTTTGTTCCTTATATTTCAATTACAATCCAATAATCATGTTGAAATCATACACCCTAGAATAGTAAAATATGAGTTAAATAATTCATTGGGCTTAAAAAATTCAAAGATTAAGATTCATTTAGATAAATGAAATTTGAGAAGACTGATTAATTTCCTTACACCTTACAGTAGAATTAAAGCCTAATAGAATTTGAAATGGAATTCATCTAGTCTAAAACCTCATTTACTAATATGAGCAAAAAGTTAGTTATATTATTTTCAAAAAGAGTTTTAAAATAATTTTCAGAAAAGTTTGGGTCAAGTTTATTAGGAATTTTGAATTAGAAAAATACAAATTCACAAGTTTTCATACATTATTGTGGAGATGATGGCAAGCCCGTGATACTCTACATTTCTTAATTACAATGATCATATATACCTTGTTATGGCATAGATTTGAAGCCCAGATAATGGAAATTTTGAGAATCTTTGAAGAAAGAATTATTCATATATTTTATCTAATTTTCAGTTTGTTATGTACAATACCCACATTATTCTCAGTCTGCTAATCATTGTTCAAATACATTGACTAAAGGAAGAATACAACTGTTTCCTATTCATAAAAGCTCTTCCCCAAAGCTATTAAAAACTTGATGTCCATTTATCTAGAAAGATGTTTCTAAAGTGAAAGACTGAACAACTTCTCATATTTATGAAAATATTGCTATATACAAAATTTATGAATTACCAATTTCTTTAAAGGACAAAATCTTTTAAAAAGATATTAAATAAATTTTCTTTGAGATATTTCACAGTAAGTCTGTCCACAAGTAGACCACTATCATTAAACATTTAGTGAGAAGATTCATTTTTAAAATACCATTAGTTGGTCACCACTTCATTTAATTATCATTGATTCTGAGAACATAATATAAATTTCAGTGTTCTTTTTAATCACACTTTCTCTTCATATTGCAGGCATAGTGAATCCAAAGCTTAAATAATTAGAATCAAAATGTTCCAAGTAAAGCTTCCCCTCCCCCCAGTACTGTCTTTTGTCTTCAGGTCTTTAAATTATTTTAAAATTTCCCTGGAGAAAGATATTGCAGAAGAAGATGATCATAAAGTTTTTGAGGTAATTACCTTTCTTTAGCAGAAAAGTAAAATGAATGTTTTTGAAGGTTAGCCTCCCTAGAGATATGAAAAGAGAAACTGGACCTCTAGTGTCTTTTTTTTCAATGTGATCAGAATATTTGTCCAGAGGAAGCCAAGAGACTAGTATTTCTCTTATAGAACCACAATTCAATTTTTTAATTTAATATATCTGCCTTGGGTTGACTAGAAGATGTCTATTACAGGACATTAACAAACACTGTAATTTGCTGGGGTCAGTCAGGTCAGTTTCTTTTTGACTACTGGAGCCCTCTCAAATGATGTGATCAGCTTTCAAAACCTTATTAGACTTAACCTGTTTTGGCGCCACTGGTTTCTCGGAATCACCAATAGAACTCCAATCAGAAAACCACAGAGCAGCCAATCTGCTACTATCAGAAACCTCAGGACAATTTTGTGTATTAATATTTCAGAAAGCATGTAGGAACACAAACTCCCTGCTGAGCATTACAACAAGTCAAGATGCAGGAACAGCAAAGCTGTCTCGACAGTAAGCCTGGTCATAGTGGCTGATGGCTGTCTCTTGTCTGGTTCTGGACTTGGTAACTCAGAAGGGGAAAATGAAATGAATGACAGGATTGGATTGATCATTAATAAATTCCCATAATTGGAGAGTTCGGTGACCACTAAGAAGGTGAATTTAAGGTTACAGGAAAGGAACAATTGTATTCTCTAAATCCAGGTAAAGAACTGCTTTCTCTGATCTAACCATTTTTATTTTCTTTCATTGGGAGAGGGAGATCTTAAATTCTCTCTTTCTCTCACTACCAGTTTTCCTCCACTTTAAGAATATTTTAGCTACTGTGCACAATATGTTCCAAGAAAATATGACCTAGGAAACAACCTACAATGGGATGCACCTCACAAAAGTGTTTTATAGCTTTCAGCACACCAGAATATTAATAAGGACCAGGTATGGCTGGGAAATTATTGTATATGAGCATGACTTTATGTGGGTTATTTAATACCTTTCAGAAATATGTTTATAACAGATAGAAATATAATTGCTATGGTGAGACAGACAGAAAAGAATGAATATAAGAAAAGAAAAATGAAAATCAAAAGACAAATGTTATGATTAATATGAATATGAATATAATTTTAAGGAGTTGTTGAGCATCACTTTTGCAGTAGTATATATAAAACAGATGGGATCTGTTTGTAGTGTATACTATTCAATATACCTTGAATAGAAATAGTAGATACCTCATTTAGTGAGAAATTTACCTGTTGCATCTAAAGTATGTACTTAAATCAATGAATAACTATAAAGCATTAGGAAAATATGCCCTTAGATACTGAAATTAAAAAGAAGAGTCAATTTTTTTTTCTTTAGAGAAGATTATGATGTTCTGGACCTGTCTGATACAAAATATACAACAGCAAATATAATTGATATAATCTATAGTGCCCATGAAGATTTATGAACTGATTTTTTTTTCAAAATTTTGGCTATTCAGTTTTGTTAGAATTTCACCAAAAAATGTTGTTTATTCCAATTGATTCAAATAATTTGCAATAAGTTATTTTTTCTTTAAGTATTTTAATGGGGATAGAAAATTCTTGATTTATTTTACTTTTTTTTTAAAGACTGGGTATCCTTATTAGATTAGAAGTGCAATTACTACTCACAATAAGATACCATTACTTATGGGTTCTCTAATCAAGTAGTAGAACATTTCTACCATACCCATGAAAAATTTAGTTCAGCTACCCTGTTTGTATTAGTCCACTACATTTCAGCTTACCTGAATTTAAGAGATCAGCCAGGCTCTGCATCGCTGGTAATTTACCACTATACTAGGAAGAATCAATAAACTCAACATGCTGGTTCTAAAAATTATTATTCTTCATTTTCATTTCAATAAATATTTATCTAACATCTAATTGTGTATAATGCAAAGTATTGGGTTCTGCTTATAGAAAAACAAAAATGAAATGTTTCTGCCCTCAAGAAACTTACTAGTATATTCTTGGTTAAGGGCATAATGTGGATTCAGATAAATATAATCAAAGTCCATATATGGTTGGAGAGAGAGTAATAAAATGTGGCTTGAAAGGAGGAAAAATGGAGAGGAGAATAGACCTCAGCTTATCCATTAATGATGATAGAGTTTCCAAAAAGCTGGAAGGAGAAGAAATTGTATAAGATGGAAAGCTAAGCATAGGATAATAACAATGATAATTGCTAAAATAGAACTTCTACCAAAGTTTAAAACAGCTATTATATTAAAATACACAAATTATTTTAGCTGCCCTTTATATTAAAGTTTTTTTTTATTTTTAAAACATATATATATAGATAATTTTCAATATTCACCCTTGCAAATCCTTGTGTTCCAAATTTCTCCTTCCCTTCCCCTCACCTCCCTCTCTAGATTGCAAGTAATGTAATATGTGTTAAACATGTGCAATTTTTTCTATACATATGTCCACAAATATCATGCTGCATAAGAAAAATCAGATCAAAACAAAAGAGGGTAAAAAAAGCAAATACAAGCAAACAAAAAAAAATGAAAACACTATATTGTGATCCACACACAGTTCCCACAGTCCTCTCTGGGTATGGGAGGCTCTCTTCATCAGTAGACCATTAGTACTGGTCTAAATCACCTCAAAATTGAAAAGAGCCATGCCCATCAAATTGATCATTACATCATCTTACTGTTGTGGTGAACAAAATTCTTCTGGTTCTACTCACTTCACTTAGCATCATTTCATCTAAGTCTCTCAAGGTCTCTCTGAAATCATTCTGATCATTTCTTATATCATAATAATATTCCATAACATTCACATACCATAACTTATTCAGCCATTCTCTTACTAATGGATATCCACCCAGTTTCAAGTTTTTTGCCATTACAAAAAGGGCTGCTGTAAGCATTTCTCATATGTGGGTCATTTCCCTTTTTAATGATTTCTTTGGGATACAGAATCAGTAAAGATAGTGCTGGATCAAAGAGTTTGCATACTTTGATAACCCTTTAGGCATAGTTCCAAATTGCTCTCCTAGAATAGTTGAAACAATTTACAACCCCACCAACAATATATTAGTATTTCAGTATTCCTACAACCTCTCCAGCATTAATCAGTGTCTTTTCCTGTCATCTTAGGGATTCTAAGGGCTGTGCAGTGGTACCTCAGAGTAGTCTTAATTTGCATTTTCTGGTCAATAGTGATTTAGAACTTTTTTTTTCAGATAAAAAGAGCATTCAATTCATATAAATGGTTTTAATTTTCTCATCTAAAATTTTTTGCTCATATCTTTAGACAATTTATCAATTGAAGAATGGCTTGATTTTTTATAAAAAATATATTTTTTTAAATTTGCAATATATAGGATTCTCTCAAATTCCTTTCACGAGACAAATATAGACTGCAAATCTAAAGCAGATAAAGATAAAATACAAAAGTAAAAACATTTTTAAAAGTAAAATATTTTATGTAAATGTAAAAATGTAAAACATTTTTAAAAAGTAAATAAAATCCTGCCAAACAGAACAAAACAATTTATCTTAGAAATCATTCATCATTAACATGTTTGATTAATACCAAGGATACAAAGATGGATCTACATTAGGAAATATACTGATATAATTGATAATTTTTAAAAAGCAAAAGCATTAAAAACACATGACTTTTAAGTAGAGAAAAAGCTCTTTAAAATACAGAACATTCTGTAAGAAATGACCAACAGGAGGATTTCAGAGAGGATTGGAGAGACTTGCATGAACTGATGCTGAGTGAAATCAGCAGAATCAGGAGAACATTATACACAGCAACAATACTATACGATGATCAATTTTGATGGACATGGTTCTCTTCAACAATGATGTGATTCAAACCAGTTGTTCTGCGATGAAGATAGTCATATACATCCAGAGAGAGGCCTGTGGGAACTGAGAGTGAACCACAACACAGCATTTTAACTCTTTCTGTGAATATTTCCATGCATTTTGTTTTCCTTCTTAGGTTGTTTTTTCTTCTTCTCTTTCTAGATCTGATGTTTCTTGTGCAATAAGATAATTGTATAGATATGTATACATGTATTGTATTTGTCATATAATTTATCCTATTTAGCATGTATTGGATTACCTGTCATCTAGGGGTGGGGGGGGAAGGAGGGGAAAAGCTTGGGGAAAAAAAAGTTTTTGCAAAGGTCAATGTTGAAAGGTCACTCATATGTTTTGTAAATAAAAAGCTTTATTAAAAAATAATTTAAAATACAGAACATTGATTTATGCCAATAACTTCATAAAACAATCATAGAAAGCTCTTTACAATATTATTAAAAGTTTCTATCTACAGCCAAAATAATCATCATATACAATAGGGATACACTAGAACCTTTCCATGTAAATTCAATATGCCCACATCCTTCACTATTATTTGATATGAAATGCAATAGCAATAAGGAAATGGAATGCAGGGGTGTCTAACCCTACTTATTGATGATATAATGGTATGAAAAAAATGCTAATGAATCATCAGAGAGTGATTGAAACAATAGTTTCTGCAACTTTAAAAGCCAAAAAATAAATGATAAAAAATCAGTCATATTTTCATATAATTCAAATTTCTAAGACAATAATAGAAAGGCAAATTACTTTCCAAATATTAAAAAATGAAATAAATATCTGCAGCTCAATCTACCAAATCATGTCAAATACTTACACAATTTAAATACTTGAAGAAACATGCAATGGTCATAGCTGAGTCATGTCAATATAATAAAAAAATGGAAAGGCTTTCAAAATTAATTTAGAATTTTATGCTATAAAAACAAAATTGTGTGACCTATTAAAATTGTTATGCCTTTGAAAATATCTTTAAATAGCTTATGAATAAAATAGAGAAAGAAGAGACCACTGAATTAGGCATACAACTAAAAAAAAAACTAGAAAAATAAATTAAAATCTCCCCAATTAAATACCAAATTAGATATTCTGAACTTAAAGGAGAGATAAATAAAATTGAAACTAAGAACAATATTGAACTAAAAAGTAAAACTGAGGGTTTTTTTT
>JAJPUD010011982.1:0-26939 GCA_023553655.1 Myrmecobius fasciatus
ACCATTTTTATTTTCCAGGGAATTGGTGATTTTTTCCAATTCACCAATTTTGTTTTTCAGTGAATTGTTGTCTTCTTCCAATTCACCAATTTTGTTTTTCAGTGAATTGTTTTTTTTCCCAATTCACCAGTCTTTTTTTTCCAGTTTTTCACATCTCTGTTGCAGGGCATTTTTTTCTTCTCGCACTGATACCAATGCATTTCCCCATTTTTCTTCTAGCTCTCTTTTGAAATTCTTTATGCAATCTTCCAGGTAAGCCTTCTGAAACGAGGACCCGCTCATGTCTGCCTTTATGCCTTCATCTGGTGTTGCATTCCCTTTAGGAGCCTCAGAATCTGGGGTCTGCCCTACTTTCTCTCCATAAAAGTTGTCTATAGTGAGAGCTTTCTTCTGCTTCTTGCTCATGTTTTTGAGCTGAGGTCTGAATCACTTGAGGTCTGAATCACTAGCAGGGAATTCTGCTGCCATTTCAATTTGCCCCCAGGCAGTTTGCCCAGTTGACTTCTGGTCTGGGGCTGGTGGGCTAGATCCACAGTAGGACCGTGCTTTCAGCTGCTCTCAATCCACCCTTTACCAAAGGCAGATTTGTCAAAGCACCTGCCCACAAGCAGTGCAAAGTGGCCCATGCGTCTCCCAGGGACTTTCGGAGTGCCTAAAATCCACTGCTCTGTGGCAGCTCTGACTTCCGCCCCAGCTGTGCCCTTGTATCTGATGGCAGCCGGCTGCCAATTTCCCTGAGACTTAACTTATCTGGAGTTTTTTCAAAGTAGATTTTTGATAGAAGTACATTGTAGTCCAAGTGTTTGGTGGAGCCCTCACTCCAGAACCAGTTGGGAGGCTCAATTTGTCTGGGTCTGAGGGAAGGTCTCAGGAGCTCACAGAGAAAGCTGTCTGCAGTTTGCTATCTTGGCTCTGCCCCCCCCCCAAAGCTAGCATTTCTAATACAAATTTGAATAGTAATGGTGATAGTGGGCAACCTTGTTTCACCCCTCATTTTATGGGAAGATTCCAGTTTACCACCATTACATATAATGCTTGCTAATGATTTTAAGTAGGTGCTACTGACCGTTTTAAGGAAAAGTTAATTTATTGCTATACTCTCTAGTGGTTTTAATAGGAATGAATGTTGGATTTTATCAAAGGCTTTTTCTGCATCCATTGAGATAATCATATGATTTTTTGTTAATTTGGTTAGTGAAACAGTCAATTATGCTAATAGTTTTCCTAATATTGAACCAGCCCTGCATTCTTGGTATAAATCCTACTTGGTCATGGTAAATTATTCTGGGGAGGATGTTCTGGAATCTCTTTGCTAATATTTTATTTAAGATTTTTGCATCAATATTCATTAGAAAGATTGGTCTATAATTTTCTTTCTCTGTTGTCTTCCTACCTGGTTTAGGCATCAGTACCATGTCTTAAAAGGATTTTGGTAAGAATCCTTCATTCCCCTATTTTTTTCAAATAGTTTATATATTATTGGAACTAATCGTTCTTTAAATGTTTGGTAGAATTCACATGTAAATACATCTGGTCCTGGGGATTTTTTCTTTGACAGTTGATTAATAGCTTATTCTATTTCTTTTTGAAAATGGGGCTATTAAAGTAATCTATTTCCTTTTCTTTTAATATGGGCAATCTATATTTTGTAGGTATTCCTCCATTTCGCTTAGGTTATCAAATTTATTGGCATAAAGTTGGGCAAATTAACTCCTAACTATTGCTCTAATTTCCTCTTCATTGGGGGAAAGTTCTCCTTTTCATTTTTGAGACTAACAATTTGATTTTTCTCTTTTCTTTTTCAAATCAAATAAACTAAATGTTTATGTATTTCATTGTTTTTTTCATAAAACCAACTCTTTGGTTTATTTATTAATTCAATATTTTTTACTTCAATTTTATCAATCTCACTTTTATTTTTAGAATTTCAAGTTTGGTTTTTGATTGAGGGTTTTTAATTTGTTATTTTTCTAGTTTTTTTTTAATTGTAAGCCAAATTCATTGATCTTCTCTTTCTCTGTTTTAGGCAAGTAAGCATCTAGAAATATAACATTTCCCCTTATTGCTACTTTGGCTGCATTCCACAAATTTTGGTATGTTGTCTCATTATTGTCATTCTCTTGGATGAAATTATTGTGTCTATGATTTGCTGTTTCATCCATTCAATTCATTAGGATAATGTTATTTATTTTCCAATTACTTTTTGGTCTATTTTCTCCTGGCCTTTTATTGAATATAATTTTTATTGCAGCATGATATGGAAAAATGTATTTATTATGTCTGTCTTTCTCCATTTGATTTTGAGGTTTTTATTTCCTAATATATGGTCAATTTTTATATAGGTTCCATGACCTGCTGCAACAAAAGTGTACTTTTTTCTGTCTCCATTCAATTTTTTCCAAGATCTCTCATACCTAACTTTTCTAGTATTCTATTTACCTCTTTAACTTCTTTCTTATTTATTTTTGTGGTTTGATTTATCTTGTTCTGAGAGAGGAAGGTTGACATCCCCTACTTGTATAGTTTGGCTGTCTTTTTCTTCTTGCATCTCTCAACTTCTGCTCTAGGAATTCCCATGCTATACCATTTGGTGTATATGTTTAGTATTGATATTGCTTCATTATCTATGGTACCTTTTAGTAAGATATAGTTTCCTTTTTTATGTTTTTTAATTAGATCAGTTTTTGCTTTAGCTTGATCTGAGATCAGGATGACTACCCCTGCTTTTTTTTACTTCACCCAAAGTAAACATTCTGCTCCATCCTTTTCACTTTATTCTGTATATATATTTTTATCACTCTGCTTTAAATTTGTTTCTTGTGAACAACATATTCTAGGATTGTAACTTTTAATCCAGTGTGCTATCCACTTCTGCTTGATGGGAGAGTTCATTCCATTCACATTTATGGTTAAAACTACTAATTTTATATTGTCTGGCATCTTTTTAACCCCAAATTATACTTTTCTTTTCTTTTTCCCCTTTTTCTCCTTCCCAGTATTTTACTTATGAGCACCACTTGCCTCAAGCAGCCCTCCCCCTTTAGAGTCCTTCCTCCTTTCTTATACCTATCCCCTAATATTTCTGGTTTCCCTTCTATTAATCCTATCCCTTTCCTTTCCCCCTTTCCCCTTCCACTTTTTTATATGGAGAGAGAAATTTCTCTGGAAATCAAATATTTCTAATATTTTCTCTTTGAGACACATCTGATGAGAATAAGATTCACCCAATGTTCATCCTTCTTCCTTCTATCCCTCAAAAATAATAGGTTTGCTTTGCCTCTTTGTGAGATGTAATTTCCCTCATTTTACCTCTACTTTCCCTTTTTTCTGGTACAATCCTCTTTTCACCTCTAGTTTCTTTTTTTATATTATAACAATAAAATCAAATTATATAAGCACTTTCTATGTATATCTGTATTAGAAATACAGTTCTTTTTATGTTTTTATGCTTCTCTTGAGTTCCATATTTGGAGGTGAGCTTTTTTATTTATCTTTTCTATTTATATTATCTTTGCAGAAATAAATTGAATTGACCTATTTTGTTGAATATCTATCTTCTTCCCTGGAAGAAAAGGCTCAGTTTAGTGGTAGTTTATTGTTGGCTACATTCCAAGCTCCTCAGAATCGTCCATGATCTTTGCCCTTTGATCCTTTAAGGTGGAAGCTGCTAAATCCTGGCTAATATTTATTATGCCTCCTTTGTATTTAAATTATTTTTTTCTGACTGCTTTTATATTTTTCCTTGGTTAATAATTCTGAAATTTAGCCACAATATTCCTTGGAGTTTTAATTTTGGGGTCTCTTTCAGGATATGTTCTGTGAATTCCTTCAATGGCTATTTTACCTTCTGATTTTCTGACATCTGAGCAGTTCTCTTTGATGATTTCCTGAAAAATAATGTCTATTTTTTTGTTTTATTTTGTTTTCCCCCATCATGGCTTTCAGGAAGTTTAATAATCTGTAGATTGTCTCTCCTATATCTATTTTCCAGGTCAGTTGTCTTCCCAAGTAGGTATTTTACTTTTTTTTTCCATTTTTCTTTTTTTTTTGGTTTTGCTTGACTGATTCTTGATGTCTCATTGAGTCATTCATTTCCCTTTGTTCAGTTATAATTTTTAATGAATTATTTTCTTCATTTACTTTTTTTTACTTCTTTTTACATCTGTCCAATTGAATTTTTAAATGAGTTGTTTTCTTTTATGATTTTTTTTTCCATTTCACTAATTCTGCTTTTTAAGGAATTATTTTCTTTTTCCATTTCACAAATTCTCTTTTTCAGGGAGTTGTTTTCTTTTTTCATTTTGTCAACTCTATTTTTAAGGAGTTATATGTTTCCATTTCACTAAGTCTATTTTGTAGTGAATTTCCTTTAGATAATTTCTGTGCTTTCTTTTCCAAACCCTCTTGTAAAGTTCTCATTTCTATTCCCCATTTTTCTTCTAGCTCTTTTTAAAGATGGTTAGTAATTTCTTCTAGGAGAGCCTTGTGTAATGGGGACCAATTTATAACAACCTTTGGCACTTCATTTCAAGGAGATCTACTTTTAGTCTCCTCAGGATTTCACCATAAAAACTCTTTCACCATAAACACTATCTATGATCATAGCTCTTTTTGTCTTTTTACTCATTAAAACAAAATGTTGATATCTGCTTTTAGGGTAAGGGAGGTTGTCCAAGCTTCCTCTGCAAGCAGAAGCTGTGCTGGTTCAATGCTAGCTGTGCTGAGTCCATGCTGACTCACTGCTGGTGCTGGGTACAAATGGCCAGGTCCTGTGAGATTCTGGCATTTCAGGGTTCTCTATTTACCTTATTTATCATCTCTACCTTTTGTTCTTGTGTTGGATGTTTTATAACTTCTCTGCTGATCTACTGGCTTGCACCCAAGGCAGAGCAGCCAACACTGCTATAGATTCCTCTCACTAGATTCTCTGCCCTGTGGAGCCCATACCAATCTGGGTCTGCACTGCCTGCACTCGGAGTCTGTACTCAACCTGCCTGTGTTTGTCCTGTCCCCCTCTGGGCCCGATTGAAATAGACATTTTCTGGAGATCTATAAAATTATCTTTTGCTGGCAATTTGTTACACTCTCAATATTCATGGATTCTGCCAGTCCAGAGCTAATTCAGAGGTTGTATTTGGTATTTAGTCTGAGGGTAGTAGAAGGTCACAAAGAAACATCCTCTCTGGCATCTTGGCTCCACCCTGGTCTATATTCTTATAACAACAAGAATAACAAAATTTAAGCCTCAATAATTTGTTTTAGGAATTTTCTAACAGTAGAATTCCAAATGTGACAGCAATAAGATAAAATACATAATAAGGTAAGAATTCTGTAAACTTAACTTTTGTAATAGAATGATGGAAAAGTGTTCAAAAAATGGAAACAAAAATACAATAACATTCCACAGAGAAAAGTAGAGTATTTCTATATTGAAATACTAAATATGATATTGAAAGAATGGATAACAGAAATCTTAGAGTATATAATCTCCTCCTATCCATGTGCACAATAAAGTACACACTAACATCAAGAGATCACTATTATTTGCATAATCTGACTTTACCAAACATAACCCCAATTAGGTACCTATACTTTCCTGATCATATGAGAGATGTTGCCTTTCTCTTCACAGATGTTTGCCTTCCTCTTACCACTGCTCAACCACTCTACTAAATTTTATGTGGTTAATAGAACATTAACACTTGCTGGGATTGGAAATACCAATGAAATGTATATTGGATCATACAATCTGTCTCACCATCATTCCCCTTGTATACCTGGGAATTGTGATATGACCTGCAAGTGTACTCCATGGAAATTATGTTTTGTTAATTTCTCTCCTGCTGCATGCAGAAAAACAATGGATTTTTCAGTTATACTGCAGCAAAAGTGCCATCCCCTTTCATTAGGATAAGAGTTTTTGAGATCAACTTTCTTGAATTTCTGTTTTTATTTACATCACTTAGTACAATGTGTGGTATATAGCAAGCACTTAATAAATAAATGCCACTTTTTTTCTATTATATAGGCAACTAATCAATTCAAAATAATCTGTGGGGAGAAATTAGGGCAGAGGTGAAATTTGACTTACAAATTCTGTGTGAGGCCCAACTGAAGAATTTGGAGTGTTTAACCTGGGCAAAAAATCAAGGTAGAACATTATTTAAGAGTCTTCAGGTATCACAGGTTATCATAGAAGAGGGATTCAATTTCATCTCAAAGGAAATAATCCAGAGTAATATATCACAAAGAGTGGAATTAAATAATCAACTCAAAGGGAAACAATAGCAACTTTCTAATATTCAGCAATTTCCTCAAGTATCATAGTCTCCCTAAGTTGAAGAAAGAATTTGGGATGGAGGTGGGGGATGTGTTTTAGTATGTTATGAAAGAGCTACTTATTCAGGTATGAAATGGATATGATGGTTCCTAAATTCTCTTGCAAGCAAGGGATTCTATTTTCTTTCATCCTTCCTGTGTCCCAGGATTATGATGAGATACAAATGAAACAAGAAGTCTAGAATAATTTGCAGACATAAAAATGTTATAGAAATGTCAGATATTATTATGATTACATAAATGGTGTCAATGTCTGTGTTTGGATGCAACTAAGATATAAAAGGAAAGTCACATTGGCCTTTTCTTAGATGCAGATCACAATACTCTATAGTCTGAAAAAGTCAAGGGGACACTTTTTAAAATCCCTTGCAGTTCTAATATTTGAAGTCATCCTAGTTCTGTGTTGGCAAATTCAGCATGCACCCTGAGATGGGAGGGAGGGGACAGTTTCTAGGCAAGTGGAAGAATTGGAGTTAAGCAGTACCCCGGCCATGAGAAAATGACAGATGGCCCTTCAGAATGCTTCTTTTGAAATTATCCTAATTGTACTAAACTTGGCCTGATTCTGATCTGAGTTGTTATTTCTTATAGTTTAAATAATCTCTCTTAGTAAAATTTAGACTAGGCTCCATATCTATTTATGGATGTGCGTATTACGTATTGTCAAAAAATAACCTCTGCACAATATTCACAGGAAAGAGATTGGATTTATTGACTGGTGGCACAGGCTCCTTTCCAATCATCCAACTCCTACCTTCTCCAATCCATTTGTAAAAAAAGTCATATAATATTCATGTATATATACCCATTTCATAAATAATAAATATACATATACATATATACATATATCTTATACAAATGCATGAGTTGTCTGCATGTGTATATATAATGCATACACACATATTCCATGCATACACATATGCATATTTGTGTGGGTATGTGCACTCACAGGCACATATATACATACATGTTCACTTTTTTACGTGTGCAATATGTATATGCATATATAAATATACACACGTGTATGCATGTATGCTTGTGTTCACAAGAATTCAGTTAAGTGATACTGTGGATAGAGTGCCAAACCTGGAGTCATGTAGATCTGAATTCAATTCTAGCCTCAGACCTTATCTGTATGACCGTGTGACCCGGGGCAAGCAATTTAGGTATATTTATTCCATTTTCCTTTTCTGCAAAATGAGCTGGAGTAGGAAATTGCATACTACTATAGTATTTCTATCATGAATACTTCAAATAAGATGAATAAGCTATGGTATATGAATGTTATGAAATATTATTACTTTATAAGAAATGATCAGCAAGATGATTTCAGAGACACATGGAGAGACTTGAAAGAACTGATGCTGAGTGAAATAAGTAGAACAAGAAGATCATTATACACAATAATAGCAAGATTATATGATGATCAATTCTGATGGACATGGCTCTAATCAACAATGAGATGATTCAGGCCACTTCCAATGGACACACAATGAAGAGAGTCCAGAGAGAGGTCTGTGGGAACTAAGTGTGGATCACAACATAGTATTTTCATTTTTTGTTGCTGTTTGCTTGCATTTTGTTTTCTTCTTCATTTTTTCTTTGTGATCTGATTTTTCTCATACAGCATGTCAATTGTGAAAATATGTATAGAAGAATTGAATATGTTTAACATATATTGGAATACTTATAATCTAGGGGAGAGGGTGGAGGGGAAGGGAAAGAAAAAAATTGTAACACAAGATTTTGCAAGAGAGAATGTTGAAACATATCTATGCATAGGTTTTTAAAAACAAAAAGCTTTAATAAAAATGATGGAAAAAAGAGAATACTCCAAATGGGGTTACAAAGAGCTGACTGAAAAAAAAATTATCAACAACCACAAGGGGGTTGAACTAACTTATCATTGAACTTGTATTAAGTATCTATTTTTGTCAAACTCTATGAAAAGGATAAAGAGGCAAAAGAAACTTCATCTTCAAGAATCTTACAAATAAATAGGGGAGACAACATAAATATATATATATACAAAGAATACCACATATAGGATAAATAGGATGTAATATGTAGACACTCACACAGAGAGAAACAAATCACAGCAAGGGAGGATTTAATCAGAGTGAAGAAACACAAGTTTTTAACAAAAAACAATAAATTTAATGCTTCTAGAAAAAGTGAATTTGGCATGAAAAAGGAGATAATGGTCTTTATAATAGCCAAACAGAAATAAGTGTTATATATAATCACTCTGGACATCGGTACCACAAGTCCAAGTGAGGCCTGAGATTTTTTTGTTGACAGATCTTTGAAAGGCAGAGTGATTTGGATTTAAACCTTAAGAAATTATAGTAGCCTATAAACCTCAAGATATCTTGTGAAGTTTCAGTAATCATAATTTCTATTCCTTTTTTCCCTCTAAAATAAAAGAGAAGATAGGAGGAGGGAAGATTTAGAAGGAATGATTCTTTTCTTTTCTTTTTCTTTTCTTTTTTTCTGGATAGCGTATTGGACACAGTTTGAAATATCTGAAATGCAAATTGAACATGTGTGATTGAAGGTAGGGAGAGAGACTAAGGTAGGAAAAGTAAATTTGAGAATCCTAAACATAAAATTACAATGAAATCCCAGAGAGCTGGTAAGATTAGCAAGTGAAGTTGCATAATAGAGAGGAAAGGTAGAACTCTAAAGGATGCCTAAGGTTAGAGGGCATGATCTGGAGGAGGAAACAGAAAAGGAAATAATGGAATGAATGATCAAGATTAGTCAGCAAAAAATCAGAAGAGAGTCTAAAGAAAGAACCAGTGGAAAATAATGTCAAAGGCTGCAAGGAGATCAAGGAGAATGATAATTAATGAAAAGTCACTGGAATTCTAAATTGAGGTCAAAAGTAATTATAAAGACGGCATTGTCATTGGAATGATAAAGACACAAACTAAGTTCCAAAGAAGTAAAAAAGAGAGTGAGAGAAAAAGTGGGTGAATTTATTGAAGATGATCTTTTTCAAGAATTTAACTAGAAAGATCAGAAGAGATACAGAATGAAATTTAGTTGTTATAGAAGCATCATACAAAGGTTGTTTTTTTGTTTGTTTGTATTTGTTTTGGGGTTTTTTTTGTTTCATTTTTTTCAGGATAAGGGAGATATTGTCATGTTTGTTAGCAGTTGGAGATGAGCCATTAGAGAAGGAAAAAGAAGTTAAAGTGGTGATAATTATAGTGGGGAATGTTAGAGGAGAAGATATTGGATGGGGTTATTTGAATAAGTAGAAAAGTTAGCCTTGGTAGGGGTAAAATTACTTCATATGTGAGAAGAGGTGATGAAGTTAAAAGGTGCAGAAAGCACTAGAGTGATATCTGAGGTTGAAAAAGGGTGAGTTCATAGTAAATGACTGATTTTTTTCTGTCAAATGTGAAGCAATGTTCTCAGATAAGAGGTTTGGGGGAGAGGGAAACATAATAAATGTTTTATATATAATAGTTTGACTGCCTCTCCCAGGTTCCTTTCATTATTCCATGTGCCCAAATTGGAACAAGGAAAAAAGGAAAGAACTAAGAATTTATTAAATGCTTCTTGTGTCAAGTATTATGCTAAGTATTTGGTATATATTATTTTTCCTCACAAGAGCCTTTTGAAAAAGTTGGTATTCTGATATACATTTTACAGTTAAGGAAACAGAAGCATATAAAGATGAAATGATTTGCCTAGGGTTACATAGCTAATAACTGAGAGTGAATTTGAATTCAAGTCTACCTGGTCCTGGCTTTTTGCTGTTCAATCATTCAGTCATACCCAACTGTTTGTGACCCTATGGAACATAGCATGCTTGGCACTTTTATCATCCTTCAGCTCTCAAAATGTTTCCATGATGCCATCCCATCCATCTATTTCATTCTCTGCTGTCCCCTTTTCTTTTTACTGTTAATGTTTCCAAATATCAGAAACTTTTACAATAAACCCTGTCTTCTCATTATATGTCCAAAGTTTAATTTTCAGCATTTGGCCTTCCATTGTATAGTCTAAATTAATCTCTTTAAGTGTTGACTGATTTGATTTCCTTGTTGTCCAAGAGACTTGTAAAAATCCTCTCAATTGCCATAATTTGAAAACATCAATTCTGCACCATTCAACTTTCCTTATAGGCCAGCTCTCATAGTCTTACGTTGTTACTTGTTCTGGGAAAAAACAACCAAACAAACAAACAAAAATAGCTTTGATTGAACAGACCTTTACTGGCAAGGTGATATCTCTACTTTTTAGTATGCATTTCATATTGTTCCAAGGAACAAGCAGCTTTCAATTTCATAGCTATAGCCTCCCCTTCAGTGAACTTTGAAGCCAAGAATATAAAACCTGACACTATTTCCATTTCTCCTCCTGCTATTTACTAAGAAGTACTAAGACCAGTTGCCAAGATCTTAGGTATTTTGTGTGTGTTTGTTTCCTTTTTTTTTTATCTTCAAGTCAGTTTTTAAACCATCCTATTTCACCTTTATCAATAGGCTTTTAAACCCCTAGTCTAGCATTCTGTATCTTCAGTCCATCAGTTCTTCATTCATAAGTATGTAGCATATTCCTCCTTAGTGCAAAGAATTGCGTACCCCTTTACCACCTTCCTCATACAATAAGTACTCAAAATTTTCTTAGAATTAAAATCAAGTTAATTTATTTGAATTAAATTGCATATTAATTTCCTGAATAATATGTTAGTTTCACCCAAATTCCTTTCTACAGAACATCACCTGATAGACATAGTAAAGATAGAACCTAGCTAAAGAGCAGCTAAAAGTCATCTTTAATTATTGTGCATTACATTCACGTACCATAATTTCCTAAATATGAAATTATAACTGAAAAGATGATGTTTTTCCATTAATTTTATCTAAATAAATCATGATTCTCTAAGGCTGCTCTAGGTCGTCCATAGAATGAGTTCTGTCAATTTGGTGATGACGTGATATTTCCATGGGCTAGACAAGAGCAAGCTTCTAGAGGCCAGCCTCTGTTTTTATATTGTTTTCTATAGAACTTAAAAGTTTTCAAAGAACATTACAAACATTACTCCATTTGATCTTTGTAACACCTTTGTGATGTGGATGATATTATTCTCATTTTACAGATGAGTAAATTGAGGCACAATTGCTTACATATATCTAGAAAGTGTCTGAACTAGATCTGAATTCGGACCAACTTAACTCTACATCTAGCATTTGACTTAATATTTATCTGCTGGGCCACACAGCTGAGTAAGGAGAAATAGTTCTTTTTAAAAATTATTATGAGCTGTATTTTCTATATTTCAGAGTGAAGATTTTTATAACATTAAAGAATCCCCCAAATGAATGGCTTGGAAAGGTCCATTGAGGACATTTGGTTCAATTTTTATTCAAAGAAAGATCAATTCTCCATTTTCAATAACAAGTACTCATAAAGTTTCCACTTAAAGTCTCTTTGAGAAGGAAGCCATTGCCTTCTGTGATGGCTCATTCTGCCTTTGGCTATGTTTTTTCTGACAATGATCAACAGCACAAGTGTCCTGACTTGACAACAAAACTCTTGGAAGCATCTCTTATAGAGCCATCTGGCAGACTGCTTTTAGCCAAACCTCATGGAGACTCATTAGCACCACAAGAAGAAATCATTCTTCTTTGGCCTTCCCAGATGCTGAAGTACAGTCATTTGCTATTTCTTTCCCCAGTACCTTAACAGAGAAAATATTAACAAATACACTTATTCCTTACTTGAAAGAGAATTGTAACTTACAGAACTGGAGGGTGCTATGTTTTCTACTGCATGGAAGTCAGCAGTTGTAGCTTAGTTCCCTGAAAGAAATCTGTGATCTCTTTCACATTAGGCTGTCTGAAAATATATGGAAGCTGGAGAGGAGAAGGATCTTTTGTGATTGTTAAATGCCAGTCCATTTTAATTCTTTGATAGGTTGATTTCTAATGAAGAAAGGAAAAGGAAAAAAAAAGATGCTATTATATCTCATTAAGCATGGGCTTATGTGGCTTTGGATTCTTTCATGTTTCTGAGTGACTTTCCATTTTTGGAAGTTTTCACAAGATCATTGATTTACTGATTGAGAGTTGGAAAGGATCAGAGACAATATAGTGTAAAATTCACATGTTATGGTCAATCAAACAACAAACCTTTAAAAAAAATATATACCACTATTCTAAGAGTGATGCTATGTGTTGCAATAGGGAAATGAATATTCAGAAAAAGTAGGTGACCTTCTCAAGATCATAGCAGTGCTAAGCAGTTTCAAAAGAGCTGTATTAGACAATCATGGTTGTTGCCTTGGGAATTGGACATAGACAATATTAAAGGATTCAGTGATGATGAATTGTTCACACTGTCAACAGATCTGTCATTAATAATATGTCCAGAGAACTTCTTCATTCATGCAGCTACATCAGCATCAAAGGTCATAGAGAATGAGAGATTTCAGAACTTTTTCAAAATACTTCCAGTATATTTTGTCTGGCTATATCAGTTATTTGATTCATATTGGATATGACTAATATAGAAATACTCTAGTAATGATATGAGCAATTATCCAGGAACTTCACCTACTAGATCACTGTTTTATTGTGGTAAAAAGGTTTTCATCATTCAATGAATCAATGTGGTTTGTTGTGAAGGTAATCCAAGATGGATAGATCATAGTAGAAAGATCTAACAAAAGGTAATTCATTGATTGTAAACTGATCCAGCCATTCTAAAGAGCAATTTGGACACTATGTCCAAAGAAATATGAAACTCTGTAAATCCTTTGATCTAGCAGGGCCACTATTGGGTCTGTGTCCCAAAGATATCATAAAAGGGTGGAAGGACCTACACATAGCAGTTCTTTTGCTACAAGACAATTGCAATAGAAGTAGGATGGAAAATGATATCTGCATCTGTACATATATAACCTATATCAGATTGCTTGTGAATGTTAGAAAACTATCTTCACATTTAATTGGGAAAAAATGCTATTAAGTGAAAAAAGTGACCCAGTGGAGAAGAAAATGGAAAATCACTCTAATATATTTGCAAAGAAAAGCCCTTGCACAGTATTAAATGATGAGAAATATGAAAGAGGCAGATGAGCTCCTCAGGGCAAAAGGAATCAACCCCCTGTTAAGGAAGAGCAGAAGACAACTACAAGTAGCTCAAGTACTAATGAAGCAAGTGGGCCAAAACCAAAAGTAATCTCAGCTGTAGATATGTCTGGTGATGAAAGAAAAGCCTGATGCTATAAAGTTAAACATTGCATTGGAAACTGGAATATAAGATACATGAGCCAAGGTAAACTGGATGTCTTCAAAAGCAAGATGGAAAGATTAAACATTGATGTCTTGGGTATCATTAAAGTTAAATGAATGGAATAATACTACCATGGACAAGAATCCCTAAGGATAAATGGAGAGCTCCTCACAATCAATAAAAGAATAAGAAAAGTAATACTTGGGTATAACCTTATTTTTAAATAACAGAATATCTGTTTAAAACCAAGCATTCAACATCACTGAATTAGAAGTCCGATCATTGATAACAAAGAGGCCAAAGTTGATCACAACAACATCTTCTAGAAGTAATACCAAAAATATATTGCTATAACTATCATTATAGATGTAAGTATATATGTAGATTTACTCACATATATGTATATGTATATATATATATACAGACATGCGTACACAAAGAAACATACGCACATATACATACATGTAGGGGTATACACATATATCTCACATTACTCATAGTGATTTGAAATGTTAAATGTTAAAGCAAGAAATTAAAAGATTATTGGAGTAACAGGCAAGTTTAGCCTTAGAATAAAAAATGAATCAGGGCAGAGACTAATAGATTTTGGGCAAGACAACTCTCTTATCACAGCAAATACTCTTCCAGCAACCCCACAGATGACTGTAAATATGCACTTTATTAAATAATTAACATAAATCAGATTGATAGTATATTTTGCACAAAGATGGAGAAGCTCTATGTACTCAATTAAAACAAGAATCAGACTTCACTGTGGCTTAGAGTATAAGTTTCTTATTGCATAACTCAGACTTAAACTGAAGAAAGTAGGGAAATACTCCTACCCAATAAGTGGGTATGACTGAATAGCATTCTTTATGAATATGAAATATGTCATGAATGGATTTAAAAGATTAAATCTGATAGAAGTATGAATAGAAATTTGCAATATTTTATAGGAGTCAACAACAAGAAACAATCCAAAGAAAAAGAAGTACAAGAAAACAAAATGACTGTCTAACAAGGCTTTATAATAAGGTGAAGAAAGAAGCAAAGTAAAAATTGTACAAGAAAGGAAAAAAAAAAAAATATATATAAAAAAATAAAAACCAACTAATTTAGAATTCCAGAGAACAGCAAGGAGATATAAGATTTCCCTAAGTGGACAATTGATAGAAACAGAAGAAAGCAAAAATGGTAAAGAAAAAAAAATCTTCAAGAAAATCTCAAATATCAAGGAAAAGTTTCATGCAAAAAATGGACTTGATAAAATAAAAAAATTTGTAAGGATTTTACAGAAGTAGAAGAAATTTTGAGGGGGTGACAAGAATATGCAGAACTATTTGAAAGAAAGAATGTTCACATTATGAAACAATTGTGCTCACTTCACATATTAGCAAGTTTGGTTTTAATATAGTTCAAACTGTAGCTATATATGAAACATACCTGTAGCTATATATGAAATGATAATTACCAGAAGAGCAGCTTTGTTTTTGAAGAGATAGAATAACTAGAGACCAAATTCCCAACAATCACTAGATTGTTGAGAAAGCAAAGGAGTTTTAGAAAACAAAACAAAACTATATATATATATATATATATATACACATACACATATATATATATTTCTGCTTTATTGACTACATTCAAGCCTTTGTGTGAATCACAACAAATTGTGTGAAGTCATCAGAGATAGGAGTATCAGATTGTCTTAATTTTCTCCTGATGAACCTTTACATGAGTCAACAAACAATATCTAAGAGTGAACAGAAAGTAACTACTTATTTTTAAATTGGGAGAGGAATATGGCAAGACTATATATTGTCACTATATTTATTAAACTCAGAATATCATGTGAAATACATGACTGGATAAATCAAAACCCCAAATTTAATGTTCCTGGGAAAAAAAATCCAGAATCTCAGATATACACACAATACCACTTTGATGGCAAAAAAGTACAAAAGAGATAAGAAGCTTCTTGATGATAATGAAAAAGAAGAGCCTTGAAGATTAATATCAGAAAAACTAAGATTTTATCAACTCGTCCCATCACTTCTCAAATAGAGGGGAAAAATGTGAAAGTAGTGTTAGATTTTATATTTTGGGGATCAAAGATCACTGCAGATGACAATTGTATACATGAAATTAAAGGACAATTACTCCTTTAAAGGAAAGCTATGGCAAAATCTGGACAGCATACTAAAAAACCAGGGACATTATCTTACTGACAAAGATCTGTATAGCCAAAACTATGGTTGGTTAGTAGCAATGTATACCTGTGAAAGTTGGACTATAAGGAAATCTGAGCACTAGAAAATCAACATTTTATAATTGTGGTGCTACAGAAGATTTCTGAGAACAAGAATAGTAAACAAGTTAGTACTTAAAGACATTAATTTAGACTATTCGCTGGAAAGTCAAATACTGAAGCTGAAACTGAAAAGTTTGGTCACATAATGAGAACACAAAACTAATTGGAAGTGACTCTGATTTGTGCAAAAAGCAAAAAGAATGGCAGAAGATTTGAGGGATAGTTACTGTGAAAGAAGCCATGAACCTTGGAAAGAATTTGGGAGTTAAGAATAGAAGTGTTTATTGTTCATGGAGACATGAATAGTTGGACATTATTGAATAACTGAAAACCAATAACATCCAGGGCCTTGTATTCTTTTAAAATTCTAAGGAGCAGAGTGGGTAGAGCCAAGATAGAAAAGAGTAGATTAGAGTTTGCCTGAGCTCTTCCTGGCTTCCCTCAGAATAAACACTAGATCAAGCTTCTGAACAGATTTTGGCATGACAGAATCCACAAACATTTGAAGTGTAACAAATTTCCAGCAGAAGAAATCATGGAAGGACTTCAGGAAAGGTCTATCTCAATTAGTCAGGAGGTAAGAGACCCAACACAGGTTTGACATGGGAAGGCCCAGGGCAGGGAGGCACCATAGGTAGGGGAACTAGTGGAAAACTCTTAGTCAAAGTGCTACAATTTTCTAGTTCAGAAGACAATGGTTCAGAAGATTAGCTGGAAGACTTCCAGTACAACTATAAAAGGCAAATAGTGAGCTCCTGAATGTCAGCATAACTGGCAGGATTCAAACTGGCCTACCTAGTGCAATAGAGAAGAATGCAGCATTGACCTCAGTGTAGCTTGAAGCCACTGTTGTCCTCTAGAGGAAGCCCAGGACACTCTCCCTATACTTTATTTCAGACCATAACCTTTTAAAATGAGCAAAACAGCAAAAAGAGCATGGACCACATATAGTGATGATGGAGACAAGAAAGAACAGAATCCAAATGTTGAGTACATTAAATGCAAAATGCCTCCAGATCAAGCCTCACTTAGGGAATATGTACTGATTTCCAAATCAAAAACTGTTGGGAAGAATTAAAAATTGATCTTAAAAGAGACTTAGAAAAAGAATGAGGAAAGGAAATGGGAGCTTGGCAGGAGAGTTTGGAAAAGAAAACACAGAAATTGACTGAAGAAAGCGATTTCTTAAAATACTATTGGTGAAAAGAAAAATATGCATACATATATCTATATAGATATATAGATATCCATATATATATATATATATACTGAAGAAAACCACTTCTAAAAATTAATATAGCAAAATGGAAAAAGAAAACAAAATCTTGAAAATTAGAATTGGTAAGATTGAAAAAGGGAACAACTTATTTAAAAAACAGAATTGATGAAATGGAAAATATCCAGTGAATAAAACAACTCCTTTTAAAGTTCAAATGGCCCAATTGAAAAGGGGGTGAAAAAGCTAATTGAAGAAAATAATTTATTAAAAATTAGAATTGGACAAATGGAAGTGAGTGATTCAAAAAAGTCAAAAAATGATAAAAATAAAATATGAGAAAACAAAATATAAGAAGTTTTAAAATACCTCATTGGAAAAACAACTGACCTCTAAAATAGTTCCAAGAGACAGTCTAAGAATTATTGGACTACATGCAAACCATGATGAAAAAAAAAACTATTGAAAGAATCCATTAATCACCTCCTAAAAGAGACCCCAAAATGAAAACTCCAAGGAATATAGTAACTAAATTTCAGAATTATCAAATCTAGGACAAAATACTTCCAGCAGTAAGAAAGAAAAAAAATCAAATATCAAGGAGCCACAATCATAATAGCCCAGCATCTAGTAAATTCCACTGTAATGGATCAAAGATGAAAAGACCAGAACTGAACAGAAAATTTGATCTTCATATTCAAAACAAAAGCATAAAATGGTAAAAAAGTGAAAAAAGAAACTATATTTTAAAAGATTAATATTTACATCCCTACAAAGGACAGTGATATGTGTAACTCTTGAGAACTGTGTATTTATAAAGCATATATTTAGAGGTTGTAGGTATAAGTTGACTTTAACATGATGATAGAAAAAAGGAACTAAAATTGGAAAAGGGATTTCACTGGAATAAAAGGAAAGATGATATAAAATGGGATAAATTACATCACATGAAAAAGCAAAAAAAAAATCAAATCAAATTGAGGGTAAGAAGGGAGGGAGATGAGCATTATTTGAACCTCAATCTCATTGGATTTGTATCAAAGAAGGAATTTCACACATATTTAGTTTGATATAAAAACTTGTTTTATACTTTGGGGATGTAGGAGAGGAAAAGGGAAAGGTAAGAGGGAAACTAATAGAAGCAAAAGCACAAGTAGAAGAAAAAAGGGTAGAAAAGAGGGAAGGGGCTAAAAAAGGGGAAGATTGATTGAGGGAGGTGGTGGTCAGAAACAAAACACTGGGCAGTAGGGAAAGGGGGAAAGAAGAAAGAAAAGTATAATGGAAAAAAGAGGATGGCAAGAAATAGAGTTAGTTAAAATTGAATGTGAATGGAAATAGGATGAACTTTCCCATAAAACAAAAGCAGAAAGTAGACTGAATCAAAGGCCAGATTCCTATAATATGTTGTTTACTAGAAACACATGTGAAGTAAAATGACACAGAGAGAGTAAAAGTAAAAGACTGAAGCAAAATCTATCATACTTTAAGGTAAAAAATAAAAGAGTTCTTGATCTCAAAGCAAGCAAAATTCAAAAATACATCTAATTAAAAGAGATATGAAAGGAAACATCTTGCTTAAGGGTACCATAGATAATGAAATAACATCAATACTAAACATATATGTGCCAAGTGATATAGCATTCAAATTCCTAGAAATTAAGAGAATTGTAAGAAGAAATATATAGCAAAACTATACTAGTGGTGGATCTCAAACTCCTTCCATCAGAACTAGCTAAATGAAAGCACAAAATAAACAAGAAATTAAGGAAGCAATTTGAATTTTAAAAAGGCTGAGTATGGAAAAAAATTAATGGGGACAGAAGGAAATATACTTTTCTTCTCAATAGTAAATGGAACCAACAGAAAAACTTACCATGTATTAGGTCATTAAGCACCTCAAAATCAAATTCAGAAAAACAAAAATAGTAAATACATTCTTTTCAGATCATAATGCAATGAAAATCACATGTAATAAAGGACCATGGAAAATAGACTAAAAATTAATTTGAAACTAAATAATCTCATCCTAAAGAATGAGTGGGTGAATCGATGGCCAAAGGAGAAGTAGAGAATATTATGAAATGAAAAAAAATGGATGATTTTTATAATATTAAATTAAGAAGTCTTATCCAAATAAAATCAATTCAGCCAACATTATAAGGAAAGCTTGAAGCTGGATGAAACAGTTCCTAATCAAGATTTCTGATAAAAGCCTCATTTTTAAAATACTCAAATTTATAAGAATATAAGCCATTCTCCAATTGACAAATGGTCAAAAGACTTCCTCAGACAATTTTCAGATGATGAAATTAAAACAATTTTTAATCATATGAAAAAATACTCTAAATTTGTTTTTGATTAGAGAAAAGCAAATTAAGACAACTCTGAGGTACCACTACACATCTCTCAGATTGGCTAAGATGAGAGGAAAAGTTAATGATAATTCTAGGAGTGGATATAGGAAGACTGGAACATTAATATGTCATTGGCAGAGTTGTGAACTGATCCAAATATTCTAGAGTACAATTTGCAAATATGCCCAAAGATCTATCAGATTAACCCTTCCCTTTGATCCAGTTGTGTCTATACTGAGTCTGTATTCCAAAGAAATCTTGAAAAAGGAATAGATCCTAAATGGGGAAAAATTTTTGTAGCAGTCCTTTTGGTAGTGTCCAGAAAGTGAAAATTGAGTGTTTTCCCAACAGTTAGAGAATGAATAAGTTATGGCATATGAATGGAATGGAAAATTATTGTTGTAAAAAAAATGTAAAAGAAACAATCAGCAGACTAATTTCAGAAAGACTTGGAGAGATTTACATGAACTGATACTAAGCAAAGTGAGTAAAACCAAAAGAACATTTTACACAGTAACCACAAAATTCCATGATGATCAAGTGTGATGGAGTTGATTCTTCACAACAATGAGGTAAATCATCACAATTCCAATAGATTTGTGATAGGCATCTGAAATTGGAGAGAAGATTATGAGCTCTGAATTTGGATCATGACATACTATTGTTCACCTTTGTGGTTTTTTGCTTCCTTATTTTTTCTCAATTTCCCCCCTTTTTAATGTGATTTGCCTTGTGTAATATGATGAATGTAGCAATATGTTTGGAAAAACTGCACATGTTTATCCTATATTGGATTACGTGATGTCTAGGGGAGGAAGGAGGTAAGAAAGGAGGGAGAAAAATTTGGAGCATGTGGTTTTTCAAGCCTGAATATTGAAAATTATGTTTGCATGTATTTGAAAAAATAAAAAGCCATTTTTAATTAAAGTTCTTTTTTATTATTTTCAAAACACATGCCTGGATAATTTTTCAACTTTTTTTGACCCTTATAATACCTTGTGTCCCAAATTTTTCCCTCCTTTCCTCACCCCCCTTCCCAGATGGCAAGTAATCCAAAATAAATTAAACATATTAAGAATATATATGAAATCCAATATATTTATACCTATTTATGCAATTATTTTGCTGCACAAGGAAAAAATGAGAAAAAATGCAAGCAAAGTGTAATAAAAACAATGAAAGCACTATGTTGTGATCCACCCTCAGTTTTCACAGTCCTCTTTTTAGGTGTAGATGGCTCTCTTCATCACAAGATTACTGGAACTGGCTTCAATCATCTCATTGTTTAAAAGAACCATGTCCATCAGAATTGATCATCATATCCAAACATTCTAGAGAGCAATTTGAAATTACCCTCAAAAAGTTATCAAACTGTGCATACCCTTTGACCCAGCAATGTTTCTATTGGACTTATATACCAAAGAGATCTTAAAGGAAGGAAAAGGCCTCACATGTGCAAGAATGTTTGTGGCAGCCCTTTTTGTAGTGGCTAGAAACTGGAAACTGAATGCATGGCCAACAATTGGAGAATGGCTGAACAAATTATGGTATATGAATGTTATGGAATATTATTGTTCTATAAGAAACGACCAGCAAGATGATTTCAGAGAGGCCTGGAGAGACTTGCATGAACTGATGCTGAGTGAAATGCACAGAACCAGGGGATCATTATACACGGCAACAACATTTTTACATGATGATCAATTCTGATGGACATAGCTCTCTTCAACAATGAAATGTTTCAAACCAGTTCCAATTGTTTAGTGAAGAAAGCCATACACACCCAGAGAGAGGGATATGAAATGTGGACCACAACATAACATTTTCATGCTCTCCATTGTTGTTTGCTTGCATTATGTTTCCCTTCTCAGATTTTTTTTCTTGTAGATTTAACTTTTTTTTTTGCACAGCAAGATAACTACAAAAATATGTATACACATATCCGATTTGTCAAGTATTATAACTTAATTAACATGTAGTAGACTTTCTGCCATTTAGGGGAGGGGTGGATAGTGGGGAGGAAATTATGTAACAGAAAGCTTTGTAAGGGCCAATTAAAAATTACCCATACATATGTTTTGCAAATAAAAACTTTAATAAAAAAAGAATTGATCATCATATAATCTTGTTGCTCTGAACAATTATCTCCTGGTTCTGCTTATTTCACTTAGCATCAGTTCATGTAAGTGTCTCCAGGCCTCTCTAAAATCATCTTCCTGATCATTTCTTATAGAATAGCAATATTCCAAAACATTCACGTACCATAACTTATTCAGCCATTCTCCAGTTGATGATATCCATTCAGTTTCCAGTTTCTTGTCACTACAAAAATGGCTGGTACAAACATTTTGTACATGTAGATCATTTTCGCTTCTTTATGATCTCTTTGGAATCTAAGACCATTAGAAATATATTTAGATCAAAGGGTATGCACTATTTGATAGCCCTTTGGGCAGAGTTCCAAACTACTCTCCAGAATGGTTGAATCAATTCACAACTCTACCATCAATGTATTAGAGTCCCAGTTTCCTACATCCCCTCCAACATTCATCATTATCTTTTCCTATCATCTTACCAACCACAACCAATAGTGGTACATTGCAGTTGTCTTAATTTGTAGTTTTCTGATAAATAGTAATTTAGAGAACCTTTTCATAATTGTCTATTCATATCTTTTGACCATTTATCATTTGGAGAATGGCTTGAATTCTTATGAATTTGAGTCAATTTTTAAAAATATTTTAGAAATGAGGCCTTTATCAACCTGTGAATGTAAAAACTTTTCCCCAGTTTATTTTTTACCTTCTAATCTTGTCTGTATTGATTTTGTTTGTACAAAATCTTTTTAACTTAATATAATCAAAACTATCCATTTTGCATACAATAATGTACCCAAGTTTTTTTTGGGGGGGACAAATTTCTTCCTTCTCCACAGATCTGAGAGGTAAACTATCCTTTGTTCTTCTAATATGCTCATAATATCATGCTCTATGAATAAATCATGAACTTATTTCAAACTTATCTTGTTAAACAATATTAAGTGTGTATTAATGCCTAGTTTCTGCCATACTAATTTCCAATTTCCCCAGCAGTTTTTGTCAAATAGTGAGTTCTTACCCCAAAGCTGGGTCTTTGGGTTTCTCAAATACTAGATCACTATAGTCATGGACTATTTTGTCCTGTGAACCTAATCTATTCCACTATTTTTTAGACAGTACCTAATGGTTTTGATAATATAGTTTTAGATCTGGTACAGCTAAAATCCATTATTTTCAAAAAATAAAAATAAAATATTTCACCCAAAGTGGGAAAATACTCTATGGAAAAGACTGACAATTCAAAAAACTTTCTCAAAATCAGACAGCCCATGAGTCAGTGATAGGGCTTGAATTCAACTCTATCTCATCTTGTGGACAAGTTTTTTTTTCCTTTCATTGTATTAAGCTACTTCTCAGTACATCATAATGAATGGGATTCCTTTTATTCTTATAATGCTTTGTGCAATAGATGAAACTTTGGTGATCTTGATAGGATTCTACAGTCAGGAATCAGTCTCAGGAAGGAACTCTTCACAACTGGAAAAATGAGTGACAGAAGAAAACAATGAATTTCAAGACTGTTGACAGGCTCCCAAAATTCTTTAATACGTTTCTGCCATTCAGCACCTGAAAGACTCTTCAGTAATAGCCCATCCACTGGCAGATTCTTCTCCTCTTTTACTTATAGTCTGATCTTGTAAGACATGATCATCATGATCCAAAGGGACTCTTTTCTCCACCTCATCTTCATTGATAAATAGGGAATGGTAGATGAAAAAGACATTAGGGAAATCATAGAAGAAAGAGGGCAGATTCAGGTATAATTAGAGATATGTAAAGAGTACATTGGACTCAGTCACTTGCGTGCCCTAGATTTCAATAGAGTAAATGTTGTTAGTTGTGAGTTTGTGTATCCTCCCTTTGTAGTTATAAGTTAATAAGAAATTAATCTGACGTTTCCACACACACACACACACACACACACATGCATACAAACAACAACAAAACATTCTTTGAATGCATGCATAATCTCACATGTTTGAGTATCATTAGATGGATACATCATAAAACTCCCTCATTTCATCATACTACATAGTTCTTGTTTGTCTTTTCATTTAAAACTATATTTCTAATCTTAAATATTTTCTCTAATGTTTTTAGCATTTAATCAATTACTCTGTAGCACTGGGTCTCTCCAACTGTTATATTTGCTTCTTACTATGGAACAAGTCCAGTGATTTTTCTAATCTTACATGTTTGGGGTATTTCATTTCTTTTTAAAATACAATTTATTGTTGGTTTTTATATTTCCAAGAGCAATTACCTTTCAGACTGAGCCTGTATCAAAGAAAAACAATCAAAAACAACTAACAGAGATACTATGTGTGCTGAAGTATAAGACATTGTAAGAGTTTCTTTTGTGTCTTCCATGAGACTTATGTTTAAAGTTTAAACTTTATTTTCTTTTTGCAGGGAATTCTGTTCATTTCTCATTACTCCTAGGTCAGCCTCTTTTTAGGGATAATTTAGATAATTATGGTCATTGTTGTGTTCCCACCAAGTTTTCCTTACTCATACAGATCTCCCCATCTTCTTTTTTGACTTTTTAATATTATTTTAAAAATTATTTTCCATTTGATTGGCAGTTCTTTTCATTCTTTGCCACCACAACTTCATCATCATCACCAACATCCTCATCTATTTGGGGTCAGGTAGTATGAGAACTTTTTAAAAATTATAATATCTCTTTGGATTCTGAGTTATTATGACACTGAATTAAAATACTGCTTCATATGCCTATGAGTTGTTATGAGACATGAATTCAAATGCTCCTTCATAAGTCTATGAGCTTTGTGACTTTGGGCAAGTGACTTACCCTCTGTCTATCTCAGTTTATTCATTTATAATATGAATAGGAATAAAACTTTGAATTTGTGTCTTCCTGACTCTAAATTCAGTGCTCTGTTCTGTTCACCAATAAACTGTCTCTGTATTGGTAAAACCATTGAAATGATATTTCTAAATTGCTGTTTTGATAAAAATCACTTCCTCAATGTATGTTATTTTTTTATTAAAGCTTTTTACAAAACATATGCATGGAAAATGTTTTCAACATTGACCCTTGCAAAGCTTTCTGTTCCAAATT
Source organism: Myrmecobius fasciatus (assembly GCA_023553655.1). NCBI lineage: Eukaryota > Metazoa > Chordata > Mammalia > Dasyuromorphia > Myrmecobiidae > Myrmecobius > Myrmecobius fasciatus. The sequence goes on from JAJPUD010011982.1 coordinate 24,662, forward strand.
TTTCCCTCTTTCTCCCCATCCCCTCTCCTAGATGGCAGGTAGTAAATACATGTAAAATTTGTTAAAATTTATGGAAAATACAATATATGTATATATATTTATATAGTTATCTTAATACACAAGAAACATTGGATCTAGAAAGAAAAAAACTGAGAAGGAATATAAAATGCAAGCAAACATCAATAGAAAGCATAAAAATGCTATGTTGTCATCCACATTTAGTTCCCACAGGCCTCTCTCTGGGTGTAGATAGCTTTCTTCAACACTGAACAATTGGAACTGGTTTGAATCCTCTCATTATTGAAAAGAGCTATGCCCATCAGAATTGTTCATTATATATTCGTGCTGTTGCTATGTATAATGATCTCCTAGTTCTGCTCATTTCATTTAGCATCAGTTCACACAAATGTCTCCAGGCATCTCTGACCCAATGTACTTTAAAATTCCAGATATTCCTTATTCCCTTCAGGATAAAATGCAAAATCATGTGTTCCATGTTCAAAGTTCTTCTTTTTAGCATTTTTAGACCTTACTTACCCCCATATATTCTATTATCCAGTAATATTGGCTTGTTTGCAATTCCTTACAGAAGGCAATCCTCCTAACTTCAGGCATTTGTGTTGGCTAGCATCAACACATAGAATGAATGCTCTCTCTCCTCATCTAAACTTATTGGCTTCCTTGACTTCCTTCAAGTCCTGTTATAATCACTTCTTCTACAATAGGTAATTTCCTATCTATCTATCTATCCATCCACACATATATGTATACATATGCATGTATACATATTATGTATAACCACATATATACATACATACAAACACACACACACACACACATATATATATGTATGTAATCTATTTATCCACCCATCTATCTCTGTCTGTCTATCCATGTGTCTGTATTTCTTGTACGTAGTCATATAAGCAGTTTGAATGTAAGGAATATTCCTCATCTGTCTTTATATCCTCAGTACTGCTAGTCATTACTAAGCACTTTTAAAAGATTGATTGACTGAGTTCTTGTTTCTCTATAGGCTCTAACATCTAAGTGGGAATAGACACCATCAAGGAAATGGAGCCTGAATGAGATCAGGAGAATTGGCTATGAGATGAGAAAAATGAAACAGGGCAGGAAGAACAATTCTATTCCCATATTGAACAGTGGGTTATATCCAGTACTCATTGAGATATGACAAGCATCATGGGGAAGAAGGAGCTTTTTCCATTTTCTCCTGATCTTACTGTGGGTCATATTGTCCCCTTCACCTTAATCCACTTGCAAAGCTGCCCCAGTGACTGATCTTAATTTGTTATTGAGTTTTCATGACTTAGAGTTTTGGGGCCCATGGCTGATGTGCCCATGTGTGCATATAGATGGCTGTGCCTGGTTAGTTCTAATGAATCATTGATTTTCTTTGTACATTGGCAAACATGTCAACTGCAATAGTACATTTTAAAATCTGTCATCATGTCCCCCAATCCAATGCAATTAAAAAATGTGATATAATCAATTTTAGGAGGTGGGGTTGGAGGGGACTACCTTTATTAAATGGCTCCAGTGTTTCCCTCTTGTCTCTGGAATAAAATATGAACTCTACTGTTCAGTATTTAAAGCCCTTTGAAATTTGGCTCCAGACAGCCTTTTGAGGGTCATTGTACATTATCCCCTTTAATGAACTTTGTGTTGAAGCCAAACTGGCATGCTTATTATTCCTTGTATGAAATATTACAAACTGAACAATTTCCTTTCTCATTCTACTTTGCTTATTCCTACAAAAATTCCCCTTCTTCCTAACTTCCTTAGTAATTTTGAGACCACCACCATTCTGCCATTAAATCTTGTTTAAAACCTGAATCATCTTGGGTTCTCATCATATGCAATTAATTGCCAAATATTGTTGCTACTTGCATCTTCACAATATCTCTAGTATATGGTCCTTTCTCTCCACACATCTAATTATAGTCTAGGCAGGTCTTTGTCATTTCTTGAGTGGACTACTGCAATAGCCTGCTGAAGGATCTTTCTGTCTCAAGTCTCTCTTTACTGGAGTCACTTTTCTGCTAAACTGTGAGGGTGCTGTTTGTAAGTAGAAACCGGATTGTACAATACTTTCCACACCCTTCCCTTACACTTCAGGATATCTTGGATCTTCAACTTCTTAGGCAATAAGCATTTATTAATGTGAGTTCTGACTTTCCCAGACTGTCTTATTAACATAGTTTAGACAGTAATAATGTGCCCAGACCACCTTATTAAGATCTTTGGGGGGGGGGGG
>JAJPUD010011982.1:31939-51559 GCA_023553655.1 Myrmecobius fasciatus
AAAAAATTTGACCTCCAAACACAGAACTCTGATGAAGGGTAAAAAAGGTAAAAAGGAAAGAACTCTCGAGAAGTATATCTCTACTGGGGGTATCCTTAAAGAATGGGGGTATAATTTGATTTTTCTTTGATAATAATGGAAAAGAAATAAGAGGTGGAAGGTATATTATACTGTAAAAAAGGGGGAGGGGAAATGAGGTAAAATAAAGTAAAAAAAAGGATATAAAATAAGGCAAAGTCTCATGAAGATACATAGAAAATCTAATATAATTGAGGGAAAGAAGAGAGGGTGATGAGTATTGTGTAAATCTTACTCTCATTAGATTGGGCTCTAAAAGAGTATATCAGATACATTTGATTTCAGGGAAAAACTTGGCCCTCTGTATAGGGAAGTAGGAGAGAAAGGAGGAAAAGAAAGGGATAAATTAATAGAAGGATTAGGGGAAAGGTGTATAAAAGAGGGAGGGTTTTAAAGGGGGGAGGACTGTTAGAGGGAGGTGGTCAACAAAAACAAAATAGTGGGGAGGGGGGAAGGGAGTAAGGAGAAAGGGAAGAGAAAAATATAACTTTGGGTAAATAAGATGGCAGGAAATATAGATATAGTTATTTTAACTGTGAATGTGAATGGGATGAACTCTCCCATAAAACGGAAATGGATAGCGGACTGGGTGAAAAGCCAGAATCCTACAATATGTTGTTTACAAGAAACACATTTAAAACATAGAGATACATACAGAGTGAAGATAAAGGGCTGGAGCAGAATCTTTTATGCTTCAAGTAAACAAAAAAAAGCAGGGGTAGCAATCCTTATATCAGATCAAGTAAAAGCAAAAATAGATCTAATTAAAAGAGATAAAGAAGGAAACTATATTTTACTAAAGGGTACCATGGACAATGAAGCGGTATCAATACTAAACCTATATGTACCAAGTGGTAGAGCATCCAAATTCCTAGAGGAGAAATTAACAGAGATGCAAGGAGAAATAGACAGTAATACTATACTAGTAGGGGATCTCAACCTTGCTCTCTCAGAATTAGATAAATCAAACCACAAAATAAATAAGAAAGAAGTTAGGGAGATAAAGAAAATGTTAGATAAATTAGGTATGACAGATCTCTGGAGGAAATTGAATGGTAATACAAGGGAGTATACTTTTTTCTCAGGGGTTCTTAGAACTTATACAAAAATTGATCATGTGTTAGGGCATAAAAACCTCAAAATCAAATGCAGAAAAGCAGAAATAGTAAATGTATCCTTTTCAGAACATGATGCAATAAAAGTCACATGTAATATAAGGCCAGGAGAAAATAGACCAAAAGTTAAGTGGAAATTAAATAATCTAATCCTGAAGAATGAATGGGTGAAAGAGCAAATTATAGACACAATTGATAATTTCATCCAGGAGAACGACAATAATAAGACAACATACCAAAATTTGTGGGATACGGCCAAAGTGGTTATAAGGGGTAATTTTATATTTCTAGATGCTTATTTGCATAAAATAGAGAAAGAGAAGATCAATGAATTAGGGTTACAATTAAAAAAACTAGAAAAAGAGCAAATTAAAAACCCTCAATCAAATACCAAATTGGAAATTCTAAAAATAAAAGGTGAGATTAATAAAATTGAAAATAAGAAAACTATTGAATTAATAAATAAAACTAAGAGTTGGTTTTATGAAAAAACTAACAAAATTGATAAGCCTTTAGTTAATTTGACCAGAAAAAGGAAAGAGGAAAATCAAATTGTTAGTCTCAAAAATGATAAGGGAGAACTTTCCTCTAATGAAGAGGAAATTAGAATAATAATTAGGAGTTACTTTGCCCAACTTTATGCCAATAAATTTGATAATGTAAATGAAATGGAGGAATATCTACAAACATATAGATTGCCCAGGTTAACAGAAGAGGAAATAAATTATTTAAATAGCCCCATTTTAGAACAAGAAATAGAACAAGCTATTAATCAACTCCCTAAGAAAAAATCTCCAGGGCCAGATGGATTTACATGTGAATTTTACCAAACATTCAAAGAACAATTAATTCCAATACTATACAAACTATTTGAAAAAATAGGGACAGAAGGTATACTACCAAATTCCTTCTATGAGACCGATATGGTGCTGATAGCTAAACCAGGTAGGGTGAAAACAGAGAAAGAAAACTATAGACCCATTTCCCTAATGAATATTGATGAAAAATTTTAAATAAGATTTCAGCAACAAGATTACAGAAAGTTATCTCCAGGATAATACATCTTGACCAAGTAGGATTTATACCAGGAATGCAGGGATGGTTCAATATCAGGAAAACTATCAGCATAATCAATTATATTAATAACAAAACTAACAAAAAACGTATGATTATCTCCATAGATGCAGAAAAAGCATTCGATAAAATCCAACACCCATTCCTATTAAAAACACTAGAGAGTATAGGAATAAATGGGCTTTTCCTTAAAATGATTAGCAGCATCTACTTAAAACCATCAGCAAGCATCACATGTAATGGAGACAAACTAGAACCATTCCCAATAAGATCAGGAGTGAAACAAGGCTGCCCACTGTTACCATTACTATTTAATATTGTATTAGAAATGTTAGCTTTGGCAATAAGAGAAGAAAAAGAAATAAAAGGAATTAGAGTAGGTAATGAAGAAACCAAATTATCACTCTTTGCAGATGACATGATGGTATTCTTAGAGAACCCTAGAGACTCAACTAAAAAACTACTAGAAACAATTCACAACTTTAGCAAAGTGGCAGGATTCAAAATTAATCCACATAAATTATCAGCATTTTTATATATTACCAACAAAGTTCAGCAGCAAGATATAGAAAAAGAAATTCCATTGAGAATAACGGATGACGGGGCGGAGCCAAGATGGCGAACTGCAGACAGCTTTCTCTGTGAACTCCTTTGGGACCTTCCCTCAAACCCAGACAAAGTGAGCCTTTGAACTGGTTTGTGAGTTTGGAGGTGAGAACACCTCCCTGGTTCTTTCTCTTATTTCATAGATCCAGCCTCTGCTCCAATGAGACTTTAAAAGTTTTATACCCTGAAATATAGACTCCATTTACTTATGACTCTCCCTTGTAATTGCTTGAGCCCTTAAAGCTATTTACATAAATAGCTTCCTTACTAACTCCTTTTCAGGATTAAATCCATTCTGATACCTCATAGTGTCTTAGGCTAATGGTTTCTTCCTCCTGGTTAATTGTGAGTTCTATTAGGGAACTTGTCTTTCCCCTTGTTAATTCATATAATAATGAAACTTTGTAACCTGTGATGAATCATGTCATGGTAACTCCAGGTCATCAATTGAATCTCTATTATGTTACTTTTATATAATATTCTTTTTATAATTTGTTGCTCTCCCAAATTTATTCCTGTTTAGCATGCCTGGTGACTATTTTACCTCATTATTTATTAAGTACTTATTATATATTAGGCAGACTGATAAGTGCTTGAGACACAGATCAAAGTTTTTGTTGTTGTTTTTGTTTTGTTTCATTTTTTAAAGGAATTCTTCCTCTCAAGGACTTCATACTCTAATAGAAGATAAACATGCAAACAGCCATATACATAAAAATATATACTTGATATATTGAAGCTAGTCATGAAGAAAAGCACTACTGCCTATAGTATTAAATATAAAATTTATTTGCCTTTAGAGCTTGTCACAATTTACTCTTTCCCTACCTTGCTTAGTATCCTTTATATATCTTACTCTTCTTTATGCATTCTTTGTTTCTGCACCATTTTTCTCCTACTGGCAGTTCTATAAGAGGACACATTATTTCTCCTCTCTCTGTTGCTTTGTCAATAACTATCTCCATGACTAGAACACTCTACCTGTTCACTTCACCTTATTCAGGTCCATAAATTTCTTCAAGACAAAAATCAAACACATTTATTCTGATTTTTTTTTCTTTTTGTCCTCTTAGGACCTTATTATGTCTTATTTTTCTTGTATATAATTCTGTCTTTCTGTCTATCTATCTATTTATGTATTCATCCATCCATCTATCTACCTAACTACCTGTTTTGCTTCCCTTTTTTGTTTATACATTATTTTCCTTCATTAAATTGTAAACTCTTGGAGGATGGGAACTGTCCTTTTGATTCTCCAACACTAAGCACAATATCTGACACAGTAATAGCAGAAACTTAAATGTTCATAGATTGAATGATTTTTCTCAGTTGGTGATGCCTTATCCTTTCAGAGTGCCTTCCATCAACTCTGTAGATAACATGTATACACCTTGTATTTACAAATATCCTGTGCCATTAGAATGTGAACAAATGGAAAGTAGAGAAAATTTGTCTCCCTTTCTAGTGCTTACCATAGAACCTAGAATATAGTAATCACTTGAAATATTCTTGATTTGACTTTTGCAGTTTGTCTAAAAAGATTTGGGATTCTTAGACTATAAAATCATTATGAGATTGTTTTCTACATTTGAGACATAATTTCATTTCACTGGACCTTGTTTTCTTCATTTGCATACATAAATCAGTATTATAAGGTAAGTTCTTTATAAACTTTAAAGATCAACTGAAATGTAGCATTATTATAAGTGATAGAAATTCCACTTTTCAAAGGTTGGTGGCAAAGAATTGTTTTTCAGTGTTCTAGCCCTTACTTCATTAAAAGCTCAACACAAAAGTATTTTGTTTTATTTTTCTTGGGAAGCTTTGGCTAACATATTAAATAATAAATAATGTTTCTTTCTATATACATTGCATAATAAAATTTAATGCGAACAACTAGGCATTTATTCAGGACAAAGATGCATAATGTTTTACAGTAGATACAGAGATTACAATAACAGAAGTGCAAAAGGTTTAGTCTTCAAGGTTTTGCTTTGCAAAGTTTCAGCAGCATACATAGGTGACAATAACACATAGATAGGATTTGAATCCAAAGGATCTAATTCCAATACTCAGTCTTATTGTGCATTCATTATCAATGTGTAATCTCTTTTTAAATTCAGAAAGATCACCCCCAATATACACACAGTCTCAAATTTTCTTCCAACTTGAATTTGGCTTGTTTTCTAACATATTTCATGATTTCATATCCAAACTCTTCTTCCTTATGATTTGGTTTTCCCAACTCCGATCTTTGTTCTGTTCTCTTTCCTCTCTTCCGAGCTACAGTATCCAACAGAATATCTAGATTTGTTCATCTCAGAAGTACTTCAAATACAACTTTAACGACTATAACTGGATCAAATTGCATTTTGATGTTTTGCTTATTTTGATTATTTTTCTACTGTGTTTAATCTCATATATATATATATATATATATACATATATATATATATATCCTGCTTCCTTTTGTTGTATTTTTAATTCTGTATTTCTAAGAGTAACAATTACTTTTAAAAAGCCACTTTTTTGGCTTTGGCTTTTAAAGAGTATCCTTCAATGGCTCTTTGAAATATTGGAGTGAGTATTAGGTTGGGGAGATTGTTGGAAACAGTCACATATAAGTGTTAATAAAAATGTGATTGAAACTTTTAAAGATTTAAAAAATTTTAAAAGTAGACAAATGTTATGACACACAGCCGTAATTCTTCTTGTCAGGTAGGATAAGGCTGACAACTTTTCAAGTAAGGGAGTTCTGAGCTGCAGTTGTCTATGTCAATGGTCTTTCTACATGAAGTTTAGCATTACTATGTTTTGTGATGAGTTGATTTTGAAAAAACTGAAAAGACAATTCATTGTGTTTGTACAGTGCTGAAGATCAAAAGACAGAGCAGACCTGTAGAAATAGATTTGGGATCAGTTCTCATAAAGATGAGCTGAGATAGACAATGTCAGGAGTGAAGTCAAGAAAGCAAAGTTATTCTAAATAACCCCAGAGTCAGTTGAAGGAAACATACATGGCCAGATAGCACAAAATGAAACCATATTAATATTGTTGCTCATTCTGAGCAATTTGAACCTTACCCTCATAATATTTTGCATTAATATTATCTCTGAACCTTTGATATCATTCTTCTCAACTGTTAGTTCCATGATCTTTAGGAGACTGATTTACTTAAACAAAGTGTCTCCCAGTTTCTAAAAATAGTAATCTGAAATAGTTTGTGCTTAATATTTAATTCAATTTAATTTTAATCAGCCTAAAGAGCAGCTTCACTGTTAAAGGGAGGTGGGGATAAGTCTTGATAAAGAATGTTTTCAGCTTCATAATACTCCAAGGATGAACTATATAGGACATGGCAATATTTCAGATATACATATTTGAGGAAGATAAATCCAGAGGACATTTATTACCCAAGGAGGTATAAGTCTTGTCTACACTAGACTTTCAAATGACCCAGCATAGGAGCAAGTAAAATTGCTTGCAGTTTCAAAAGGGAGCAGATTTGGGTAATTTATACTCAGAAATTTAAGTATGTTGCTCTGGGATTGCACTTTAGCATTTTATCGATTTTGTTTTGTTTTTCCATTTCATTTAATTTCTCAGTATTTCCTCCTTTCCTTTTAATAAAATAATTCTATCCAAAACTTTAATTAACATCATATCTATACACCCTACTGCACACACACACACACACACACACACACACACCACAATAACCATTCTATGTATAACAGAGAAATGTGTTTTATGATTCACTCTCTGTTCTCTGGTATTAAAATTTGTCTGCCACTGGTACAATGGATAGAATCTGGGAAGAGAAGCAAGGAAACCCTGAGTCCAAATTCAGTTTAAGACACTGACTGATTAGCTGTGTGACTTAGGCATTCTATTGAACTCCTATTTTCCTCAGTTTCCTCATCTGTAAAATGGAGAAAATAATGATACCTCCCTTGGTTGTGTATATTCTAATAATAATAATAATTTTAAAGCACTTCTCATTGTTCCTGGTAAATGCTAGATAAATGCAGTGGGAGGAGTGGTAGGATTAGGAGTAGTAGTAACAGCAGCAGCAGCAATAGCAATAGTAATAATCTTCATCATCATATAAGTTGTCATAGTAGGTTTGTTCTTTATTTTATTCTCTGAATTTACTATGTCTCAAGATAATTATTTTTTAAGTTCTAGTTTCTGTGATATTCATGGGTGGCATAAACACTGAAATTTGTCTTTTTCAGTTCTTGTTTATTTGTGAATAAATCCTAGCCCAAGAAATTTTTCAGTGTTTATTTACTAATGTCAAAGTCCTAAGTTTCTTCTTTATTTAATGATTATTTTTGGACATTTTCCCCTAAAATACATATTAACAATAATGCTTTATAAATTGTGAAATACGATGGTCTTGAAGTATTAGTATTGTCTCCATTTTATTGTTCATGCCCAAGGAATAAAAAGGACTTGCTCAGTGGAACATGGCTCCCAAGACCCTTTGTTATATGTGTTACATGATATTATTATTTTGATATAGCTTCAATTGACTAGGCTACCCATGAGGTTTTTTATGACTCTACCCTGATCAGTCAAAAATGGAAAGGTGAAAGTCAGAGTCGGAGAGTATAAGACTAATGCTAAGCAAGATAATGGGGGAACTAAATAGTATAGTGGATAGAGTGCTAAGCCTGACATCAGGAAGACCTGAGTTCAAATCCAGCCTTAGACACTTACTGTGTGATCTTGGACAAGTTGTTTAATCTGATTTTCCTGTTATCTCACCATAAAAATGAGCTAGAAGAAGAAATGACAAAGCACTCCAGCATCTTTGCCAGGAAAATCTTAAAAGAATGTATAAAGATTCAGACATGACTGAAATAATTAAACAACAATCAAGATAGTGATGATGATGATGATAAAGAAAACTAACAGTGATATATCAATATAGTTGACAAACATCACTTGATCTCAGATTTGATCTTCATAATAACTGTCAGATAAGTGTTATTATAGTCCCAGATATAGACCTGAAGATACTGGGGCCAAGTGGATATATGATTTACTCAGTATCACATAGCCACTTAGTAATAGAGATACAATTCAAATTCATATCTTCTTAAATTTAAATGCAGATTATGCTTTATGTCATCTAGAAATTAAGTACAACTAGTGTTTCATAAGCAACCTTATCAGCTCCCTTGCTTGAAAAAATAACAGAAGAAAAAACTGTTCTGCTACTCAAAGTCTAGCTCTTCCCTTATCATACATCGCACTACTTCCAGCTTTCCCAGGATATAGATTCAGTAGGCATCCCCTTACTCATGTATCTTACTTTCTTGTGCTATCCACCCTCCATGTATCATTCCTAGAATTTTAACCCCAAAAGGAATATAGACAAAAGTTTTCTGTGAACCTCACCTAGTTAACATTAAGAACTATGCTTTGTGTACATTTATAATGATACTCTAGAGGTCATTCAACAACTTAATCCACACCTCAGAAGGAACCACCATAACCAAATATCAAATGAAAGATCATTCTGTCTTTGCCTGAAGTTCTCAAATAGTAGAAACACCAAAAATGACTGTAGCAACTCATCCCATCTATTAGTAAGTTTCATTTTTAGAAAGTAATTTGTAGTTATAGTTTAGTCACATCTAATTGTTTAAGACCACATTGGGGGCCTTCAATTCCTTTTACAGATGAAGAAATTAAGGCACATAGGGTTAAGCAACTTGCTCAAGCTCACAAATAAATGTCTCAGGCTAGGCATGAACTCAGGATTTCTTTAAATTAGGCCCAGTGCTCTATGTACCTGCCACCTATTTGCTTAGGAACCAATTACTTTTGGTTTCTTTTGGTTTGATTTCCTCCTTTCACTGAGCTTAGATTAACCTGTTTATACCTTCTGTCCATCTATCCCAGTTTTCCCCTTTGTGGCCAAAAGGAATGAACCTAACAACCCAGAGATTTTCAAATCTTCTCTAACTTACACATTCCCTTTTCCTTCAATTATTTCTTACATATAATTCTCATAATGTTCTTTACTACCCATCACACTCTTCTTGATACATAGTACTCTCTAAGTGAACTGAATGGAGAAGTGGTGTGGTGTACCAGTATTAATACCATTCACTTAGGTGAATGTTTAGAATTGTTTCTTTCTTAGTGTAACCAAAAATTGCTTTTAATTTTTTTGATTATCATATTAGATTCACAACTCATATCCAAATTGAAGGCCACTGAAAAATCTAGAACATCTTTAACAGGAAAAATGATTTCACCTTTTCAATATTTCTTGCATATATTCCATTCTCTCCACTGGCAATGACACTGCTCTTTCTTTCTTTCTTTGTTTCATTGTTTGTTTGTTTGTTTCTTTCTTTACTTCATTCTTTCTTCTTTTTCTTTTTCTTTTTTGTTCTTTCTTTTTTTCTTTCTTTCTTCCTTTCTTTTTCCTTCATTAACATTCTTTCCTCTTCCTCTGTCTCTGTCTCTATCTATCTATCTATCTCTGTCTCTGTCTCTCTCTACATGTCTCTCATTCTTTTTGTTTAAGATTAATAAGTTAGGGAAAAGGAGAATGGCATATGAATAATTTGCTTTCATTTCAGTAAAGTTTTGCCTAAGTGACTTCATAATATTCTGGTGGAAAAGATGGAAATATTAAGTAGAGGGTGATACATTCGGATGTATTCAGTCTTATTTGGAAGGCCTGAACCAAAATATATTTGAAACACTAACAAAGAGTGATCAACAGTATCAAAGGTGGCAGACAGGCAAAGAAAAATGCTAATTGGGGAAAGATAATTGGATTTTGAAATTAAGAGATCATTAATAACTTTTGAAAGAGCATTTTAAATGGAATTATTAAAATAGAAGGCAGATTAGAAGGAGAAAAAAGAGAATTAGAACAGAGAGAATGGAGACTTCTATCTTAGTCTTTTGTGGGGAGTTTAGCTTTAAAAAGGAAGAAGAGATATATCATGATGGTTAATGGAGATAGGAGGATCAAGTGAGGCAGGGGAAAAAAGAGGAGACAGATCCTTGAAAAGGAAGGTTAGAAAAGAGATGAAAAGGTTTGGAAGAGCCTCCATAGAAGATGAAAATATGGCTTTATAAGGAAGGTATAGTAAGATTGCCTAACAGCAATAAGTTTCCAGTTCAGCTCATATGACATGAATTTGTAGGGGAATCACTCAAAATTATTTCATTGATTTATAGCAATATACAACTATTTATACATTTCACTATTTTCAAGTTCTTTGTTCATGTTGTTGATTTTCTTCACCTATTTCAGATACAGGAATATGTAAGAACATCACATGCAGGAATGGGGGGTAATAAATGGTGGGAATGATCTAAGGCTGATGCTTAGTTAGGCATAGTTAGTAATATGAGATTAGATATTCAAAAGGGGAGGGTAGTGTGCAGTTAAATTGATTTACCAAGTGGTCAAAATGGAAAAAAAAAAAGAGGAGGAGAGAATTGGGAATGGGGGGAATGATCTGCCAGAGAATTGAAGGATCAAGAATTGAAGGTTTGGACATCTTTGTGTGAATGAAAAGTAAGATTTTGTAAGGTGAAGCAGGAGAGTGAAAAAAATAAACAAAAGATTTTGTTTGGATATGGTGATTTCAGAATTCTTGTGCATGCAGATGGTACATTCGTATTTGGTAGCAAAATAGAGGGTATAATTATCTTTGTGCATGGCTGAGTGTAGAAGGAGCAGGAGCTTCCAGGGGTGAGCAAATTGAGAAATTGAGTTTTTGGAATATTTGAGGAAGAATCAAAATGTGTGTTGAATTCTTCCAGCATGGAAGCAGGAGTTAGAGAAAAGAGGAATAATTTTAAGCCAAATACAGAACTGATTGAGAAAGAGTGAAGAGTGATTTTGATTGGGTAGTAGATATGATTAAATATTATGATTAAAGATATGATTAAAATTAAGCTCAAAGGAAGAGAGGAAAATGAGTGATAGAGGAAGGAGAACATAGAAGTAGGAATGGGGAAAAAATAAATATTACAACTATTCTGCCTTGTCCTGTGAACCAAGTGGAGCGAAGGAAGGTGCAGTCAGGACTGGAGAGAGTGACAAAGGAGGCTATTTTATGAGGGAGAGCTAAATTTCAGTGAGGAATTAGATGGAAGAAATGGGAAAGAAAAAGTTTTAACATTAAGCAGAATTCTATAAGGATGAATCAATATGGAAAATATTTCTGTATTTTCTCTCATGGACAAAGGATGTGGAAGTGGCAGGAAGAGCTGTTTCTTGCAAGCCACGGGGAGCAGGTTGTCACACATACAGGAAGAGCTCAGACACTGATGTAACTCCATACAACATTCAAGAAAAATTCCCAATCTGCCATTAAATGAATTGAATCATATCCTCTAAGCTATCCAAGCATTTGTAAGAGTTCAGTGCCAAAATATGTAAATTCAACTGATTTTGAAAAGTGCCATCTGCATCAGGAGACAGACTGTTGAGACTGAAAGTCAATCAAAGCATAGTATTTTCACCTTTGTGGTAATTATTTTTTTGCATCTTGTTTTTTTCCTCATATTTTTCACTTTTGATCTCTTTTTTTTCTTGTGTAGCATGATGAATATTGAAATGACTAGAAGAACTACACATGTTTAACTTATATCAGATTGCTTGCTGTCTTTGTGGAAGAATGAGGAAGAGTGAGAGGGAGAATTTGGAAAACAAGTTTTGCAAAGATGAATGTTGAAAACTATCTTTGCATGTTTTGGGGAAAATATACTACTATTAAAAAGTTAAAAAAAATCAACTGTTTTGCACATTTTGATATTTTCAGTGGACAAAGATTATTCTACAAATGTATGCAATGGATAAAACAGCAGATTTGAAAAGCAACATCTTGGGTTCAAATCTCAGCTCTGCCACTTTTTGGGGTTTCAGTTTCAGCTGAATAATGAAATTTAAGGATGAAGTGATTTTTAAAATCCCCTCTCTCCTTAATCTGTAATTCTTCTTGAATGGATAATAACCAGTGATTTTCTATTATCTATGCTAGAATACTGTTAGCTTTGAGATAATAATTAGTTGGGTATTTAAATATGTAAGTATATTTAAGTGTATATAAGTATATATAATTCAATAATTTTTAATTAACCTAGCTATTCCTAGATAAAAAAAAAATCCTCCCATTTTTCTTAAATGGAAACATATTTTAAGATAGTTCAGGATATTACTCTTATTTACAGTACTGAAGTGACACACAGTAAATGTTACCTGTCAGGATCTCCCAGGATTTACTGTGAACTATCTTAGTGAATTCATAGAGAAAAATGAGAATTATTGCTCTAGGGCCAATGATGAATGCAATCATTTCTCACAATAAATATGAATATCATTCATCGTTTATTACAGGTTTCCATTATGTGAGTAGCAAAGCAGGAATTAATCTTTGAATGAAATTAAAAGAATTGCAAAGAAAATAATGACACTGGAAATATAATTTATATAAGTGATAATTAAATATTTAAAGTTTAAATCCTATGATGTATGGCATTGCTTTTAGTAAGGATCTCAAAGATTTTTAAAGAAGATCTTGCAAAGTCATTTTCAATAATAAAAGACTCACATTTCTCAAAGATAATCTTAACTACTCTTTTGTTTACCAATTAAAAACATTAGTATATGGCTTTCTTTAGGTCAAGCATGGCTTTCTTTTTGCTTTTCTGTCCTCAGTGACTAGTGTAGTGTTCTGAATGTACTATAAATTGATTAAACTCTGGTGAATTGACACAGGAAAAGTAACTTGGCACAATGGAAGACGAATTGGATCTGTAGTCAGATAACCCATTTTCAATCTTAAGTCTGCCCCCTTACTATATGAACTTGACTGTATCATTTAATTTTTCTGTGTTGGTTTGCTCATCTGCTTATTGAAGAAGTTGGACCTTAAGTGATCTCTAAGGTATCTCCTGGCTTTAAATCAATTATCCCATGACCTCCCAAAGCCATTTCTAATGAGCCCTGTAAGGTTGGTGGTTGTCCTTTGTTCTTGAAGAAGACCAAAACGATATCACTATGTTAGAGTCAAATTATGATGTTATCAGACTTTAGTTATTCAGACCAAGATGAGCTCAGAATGATCTATCAAAGGTAGGGCAAATGTAATCTGTGTGAACATTTGAAGTAGATTCTCAAAATTAGGGTATCTCATTTTTCTTTTTTAGCTACTACATTTCTGCTTTGCTCACAGAGTACAGCAGCTTCTTGGATGTGGACACTCCATGATGGGTAGTTCTATGTTAGCGTTTCCTTGTCAAACAATTCCAAAGTTCTTCAAAGAGAATTTGAGAGGCCTACTATTGCTTGTACAGACTACCATGTGAGTTCTTTCCCTGTGTAAATTCTCCATAAACTAGTCTTATAGGGAAACATACATTTGGCCATTCCATCAGGGTTGTACTCTCTGCAGTAGAGTTTTAATGCTGAAAGTTTAGTTCAAGAAAGGACCTCAGTGTCCAGCACCTTATCCTACCAGATGATCTTCAGCCTCTTACTAAGACAATTCAAATGGAAGTGAGTCAGTTTCCTAGTCTAGTGCTGGTATACTATTCAGCTTTTATAGGCATACAAAAATGAGGTCAGCACAGTGATTCTATAAACCTTCAATTTGACAGGTTGTCTAAAACCTCTTCTACACTTTCTTTCAGAACTCCCGAACACTGAGCTAGCTTTGGCAAAGTGTGTCAATGTGCACATCCCCAAAAAGTATACTGCCAAATAGTGAATTTGTTAATAGTATTCAAAATTTCCAAATGTTGTATCCAATTGTTCCACATATGAATGGAATGTTACTTGCTGGTGGAGTGCCAGTGTTTTCTGGGTGTTCATTATAAGGATAAAAAGAGTACAAGCAATAGAAAATCAATCCATACATTCTTGCATCAGTTTCAGAGCTGCATTCAATGCATAATCCACCACTACCACCACCACCACCACCACCAAAAGAGCAAGCACCAACTTTTCCTTCCTTTTAGTCTTGTTTTATAGCCTTTTCAAGTTGAAAAATTTACTATCAGTACCTTGATGCCATGTTAATTCTCATTGGAGGCATCTGACAGTATTGATTAAAACATCATACTAAAAAGCATGGGAGTGAGCTCACAGCCTTGTTTCATCCACTGGTGATTGGGAAAGTACAAGAGCGTCATCCATTATCCAGAACCTGAGCAAGTACACCATTGTGAAATTGACATATACTGATCAACTTCTTGAGGCAATCAAATTTTGATATAATTTCCCATAAGCCCTCATGACTGGCAGCAGCAAAGACCTTGTTCAGATCAATGAATGTTGTATGCAGGCATCTATTCTGCTCTTAGCATTTCTCCTTTAATCACCATGTAACAAACACTATATCAACCATCCTTTGGCTGTTTCTGAAGCCACAATGTCTTTTAGGTAGATGAAAATTTTCCAAGTGAAAGATAAACTTATTAAGAAGAATGCTTCCTCCCTGACAAACCCTAATGAGGTCAAAGAAAAAAATGATGAAGACCTAGGCACCCTCATCATTAATGTCCCAAAAGAAGAAAAGCTTATAATTCAGGGTGACTTTAATTAACCTTGTATTGAACATGTTTGAAGAGTTACAATAAGTGCTCTATTAGAACCCAGTTTCTGACATTAGGGTCTAGAGTTTTTGACCCATCCACCTGGGGAGATGTGTCATTCATAAGTGATTGCCTGTTTCTGTGCACTGAAATATTACCTTCATCTCTATTGCCTTCATTATCTTTTGAAGGCTGCCTTTCACAATTGCAACTGGAGCATTTCACACCTATTTTCCAATCAGAAATCTATCCCTCTCCTTCAACTATGGATCTACAACCACCTGCTGCTTCTAATTTTAGAGTTCCTAACAGGAACTCATCCCTTTTTCTCCCTCTAATAGTTTGCTGGATTGAGTACTACATTGAAACATTGGCCATGGCACCCCTCTGACCCTCCTCTCCAGAGGGCTATCTAACAAAAGTCCCATTTTCAAGCCCCTTCGCATCTTCTGTCTTTCCTCACTGTCCCACTATTCTTCAGACAGTTTTATGTGTAGCCTTCCCAGTTCCATTGCATAATATACCCTATCTCTGAGGAACACCTTCTATCAATTGCCCTAATAAAAATATGTAAAATAAAACAAATCTGAGGGCACAAAGTTGTGAGTATAATTTATTTATTAGCAAAGCCTAGTATTTGCTAATAAGGAAGGTCAACAGGCCAATATATATTCCATGAAAGCCATTTATATTTGAGATCCGAGAGGGCACATACTTTCTTGATGATAGTAAATATTGTGTTCTCTTTTTAAAATAAAAATAGATTTACCCTCATTTATCTTTATCTAAATTTGATTCTATTATATTCCTCATTCAGGATGATATTGTGATCATATTACTGTAATGAAACAATTCTGTAGAATCTATATACTATAAACTAAATTTGCTATTAATTGTAAGGTCTCATGGTCTCTATTATTTATAATTCAAATAACAATTTAAAATATTCCTCACCATAGTAGTCCTATATTATCATATAGAGAGATAGATATAGCCATAGATACATATACATGTATATATATATATATATATATATATATATATTCAGTCAGAAGCTGCCAATGTAGCTTATTTTATTTGTTTATTTCAATGAAAAAAATGAAACTTCATTATAAATTTATCCTTACCATTGGAATTTACTACATGAGGGAAAAAGGAGGCACATAGCAGTATCATACTGTTATTTAGTTCTGTTTGAATTCAAGTATGAGTCATAATCAATAGTCAATTACATAGAAAGGCTCATTTTGAAACACAAGGTCTCATAACAAGACTGCTCTACCTATGTGGGAAAATGTCTTGTATAATGAAGATGAAAAGTTGTCAAGAAACTCCTACCTTTACCTTCACAAAATCATTCCCTCAACTTTCCCAGAGATAAAATCTAATCATAGCAAATCTCAGACTATAGGAGAACGTAGTGTTTCATTTCAATAAGGGATTTATTGATAAGGGCCCTATGAGAGGTTAGTTACTTAAAACTAAAATAAAAACTTAGAATATTGGTAAGTTGTCTTTCATGCTCAAAGATGATTAAAATAGCATTTGTATGACATAAAATGGAACCAAATTGTTTCCATCAAAACTTAGAATAGTAAAGTCCCAAGAGAATTTTCCTCAAATTTTCACTAATAATAGCTTATTGAATAGTTAATTAAAATGTAGCTTCACTACATGCTAATTATTAACAGATACAATTTCATGATTTTCCTATAGTTTTAAATGAAACTCATTCTGTTTTAAAAGTTAACTTGTAAATGTTTTCCACTTTGACTGGGAGAGGCCCCTGGGAAGCTCACAGATAGGATCTATTCCTTTCTCTTAGCAGTGAGACACTATTATTACTTATTCATTTAAAATAAAATATAACTATCAAAGTATTTAACAGTTTTACAACAATCTTTGTCCCATCCTTCAGGAGTTCAATTAATATAAGGCACCAGATAACAAAGTGAAGTTTCATATACATGACAGTTTTATATGAATCATATCTTATTTCAGGATAGAGTAATTATACTCAACAGTAGTTTGTATAATATTTTAAAATAATCATATTTTTATCCTAAAATAAATGATTCATTCTCCTTAAGTACAGTTTTAAAAGAAGTAGTTATTAAATGAAATTACACAGAGTGAACCCCCAAAAGTTCAAATTTAAAAACTGAAAAGCTGCAAGTCCTTTGGAAGACATCCATTGATCAACAAGTGAAAGTGACTGCTCTTACAATTAGAGATCTAATCTCACTCTTTAATACTTCAATATATTACTTTAATGTTAAAAAAAAAAAGGAACACACAAATAGACTTTTTCTTTTAAGTTCTTAGTTGTGGAATTATTTAAACTCACAGGAGCTGTTCTCCAGTTTCTTCAGTACTATTTTCTTAAGTTCTTTTTATCTTAACACTTCTCTGAATTTTATAGAATCCCTCCTGAACACATTTCATGATTAATAAAACAGTTCTTAAAATTCAAACTGCAACTTTAAAAGCAATATAAAATAATCTTAAAATTCTTCCGTTTGGTGAAGTAGTCAAGTATATTTGTCAAATTTTGTTTCCATCATATTTTACAAAGTATAATGTTATCCCATATGACCCTATTCTCTTTCTCTGACTCTGTCTCTATATGTGTCTCTGCAGGTGTCTTTGTGTGTGTGTGTGTGTCTGTCTGTCTGTCTGTCTCTGTATCTGTCTGTCTGTCTGTCTCTCTGTCTCTCCCTATTTCAGTCTCCAGTGTACCTTTTTCTGCCTCTCTCTCTGTTTCTCTCTCTTTGTGTATTTGTCTCTGACTCTGGCCCTACCTCTGGCTATCTCTCCCTCTTGTTCCCTCCTTCTTCCCATCTTCCATGGACTTACCAAACATTTGAGAGCAGAAGCATCATTTTGTGCTTGCTTATTCACACTAAGGGAGGAGAGGCAAGAGTATATATCCTATCTATTCACTCTCCCCTTTATCCCTCAGATTCTCTTTTATCCTTTGCAGTCTCCCACCTCACCTAGCTTTGGGCCAAGCACTAGAATTCATACTTGTGACTCTAACACTTAGGCAAAAGCTAAGCAAAATAGTATGATAATCTTTAAGACAAATATTGACTAATATTGATTGGAGCTATAGAGCCAAGAGATTGAGTACTTGTCCTGAAGTCAGAAAAATCTGGGTTCAAATTAAGCTTCAGACATTTATTAGTTGTGTGATCCTTGACCAGTCTCATAAACTCGATTTCCTTCAGTTTCTTCACTATAAAATGGGGATAATAATGTCATCCTCCCCACAAAGCTGTGAAGTTCAAATGAGATAACATTTGTAAAAGCACTTAGCACAGGGTCAAGTTTGAAGCCAACAAAGCTGAAAGGAAAATATCACACAAAGACACATGAAATTAAGAAGATTCATAAAAACCAAAGGGGAGGAAGGCTTGGGCAACTGAAGACTACAGAAAGGTCAAGGTAGATGAGGACTGGAAAAGGCCATGGGATTTTGAATATAAAGGTCCATGGAGGTTGTCAAGAGAGCATCATGAATAGAGAGGAAGAAATGGAAGCCAAATAGCCAGATATTAAATCAGAAGTTCTTGTAGAGGAATGGAGATAGGAAAGATACTAAACCATTGGAAAGCATACCACATTAGAGTCAAAGAACTTGACTTCAAATTTTGATTTGCCTCTGACTTTTTTACAAGTTTTTGTTATTTTTTTTTACTCTTTGGATGGCCATTTTCCTCATCTGAAAAATGTTTCTACTAGAAAAATGTAATATATATTCAAGATTACTTAAAGATGGAAGGAGGAGCCAAATAAAAGCAGGAACTCATGCAACCTTTCCCCCAAACCCCCTCAAATATCTTTAAATAATGATTCTAAACAAATTTTAGAGTGTTAGAACCCACAAAAGACTGAGTGGGAAAATTTACTAGCTGAAGAAAATGTAGAAGGTGCGCAGGAAAGGTTTGTTGCACCAGGGCAGCATAGCATCAGAAGCAGAGAACTGGTCCCAGTAAAGCAGGAACAGGAATTGGGGCTTCTGAATTAGTGGAGGTTGCAGAAGCTTCAAGATCTTTGTCTCTTCCAGAGCCAAAAAAGAGAACTTGGAAGGTTAACAAAAAAAGTGTTTTTCATGAAGGTGAGAGAGCCTTGGGAAATCAGGAAACTAGGAACTAACATTGAGAGCCACTGAATTGGTAGTAGCAGCAGCAGCACCACTACCACCACAAATACCACCAGTACCACCAGCAGTAGCAGCACCAGTGGTACTGACTTCTGGACATCTCAGCCCACAGAGGGTAAGAGGGTGAAAAAGAGGCTACCTTAGTAGGACTGAGGAGGGATTGTTGCTTTGCCCATACTCAGGACCAGAATGTACTCCTGGCTCAATATCCCAGGGCAAGTAGGATTAATAGCATATTGCAACTTACAGCCACAGTAGAATGGAAATCTTCCTCACAATTCCAGGATAGAAAAGAATGCTTGTGGTCACTCACAAACCAGAACCCAGGCCAGAAATGTAGCAAACATATTTCTACTTGAATCATAGAATCTTGAAAGAACTGAAAACTTGCAGGTGCCTAGGAAAATCTTTGAAAATGGCTGCACAAAACCCCTGAAGTTTAAGACAGTGCCTCTTTTACCCTGAAAATAGAGCACTACTTTAAAAACAAGTTAAAAGCTAGTATGAGATTGGGAAAATGAGCAAACACCAGAAAAATGATTCCGACCATAAAAAGTTACTATGGGGACAAGGAAGATCAAAACACTTACTAGGAAGAAGAAAACAGTCAAAGTTCTAACATCCAAAATCTCCAAGAAAAATAAGAATTGGTCTTGTAATTCAAGTATAGTGGGACCACTGTGAGGATAACATAATATTTAGCAACTTCTATATAACAGGATCAAAGGGCTTGGAACATGATATTCCAGAGAACAATGGAGCTATGATTACAACAAAGAAACTGAGGGAAACTGAATACAATACTTCAGGGGAAAATCAGATATTCAGTGAAGTAGAGGACTTTCAAGCATTTGTGATAAAAGAGCAGAGATGAAGAGAAAATTTGATTTTCTAATATAGGAGTCAAGAGAAGGAAAAGGAGGTAATCAGGAAAAGGAGACAGAAGGGATTCAATAAGATTAATTTGTCTATATTACTACATGAGAAAATGATACTTG
>JAJPUD010011983.1:8867-27223 GCA_023553655.1 Myrmecobius fasciatus
AGGAGGAAGGAAAGGAAGAGGAGGAAGGAAAGGAAGAGGAGGAAGAAAAGAGAGAGGAGGAAGAAAAGGAAGAGGAGGAGAAAGAGAAGAGAATGGAAAACAGCACTGTGGGGCTTGGGCTTTCCACAGAGGCTGCTCTGTGGGAAGGAGGGTTGGGGTGGGGGGATCCTCCCTCAAGACACTGGCGAGGGGACCCTCACTGTTCCGCAGCTTTTTCCCTTGTGTAATGAGGAGGCCCCAGGTCCCATTCAGCTCCACATTGATGATCCTGTGGCCTCCCCTGTGACTCAGTTTCCTCATCTGACTAAGGAAGGCTGCTTCCAGTCCTGGATCTCTCATCTCCATCGACTCGGGTGCTATATTTATCCTGCACGTGGTCCGTGCCATCCGACCAGGAGTTCCCTCAGATCAGACTGGCTTTTGTCTCTGGGTCCCCAGAGTTGGCACAAAGTAGACACTTGACACGTTAGCTGCGGCCCAGAAATCCAAGCCTCAAACTCAGACACCCCCCCCCCAGCTCACTGCCCGAAGCCGCCTTCAATGCCATAAAACGACACCTGGAGCAACCCGACATGATGGCCCAGCTTTCCCTGCCTTTCCGCCTAGAAGGGGGGGCCGCCTTCCATTTCAGTGGGATCTGGGAAGCTCTGTTGCCAGTGAGCCAGTCAGCGGGCTCTCCTAGCAGGGGATCCTGGGCACCTTTAGGGACAGCGGGTGGCACAGGGGACAGAGCTCTGAGCCTGAGTTCAGACACTTCCTCTGTCTGTGAAATGGGTCCATTGTGCCGTCAGGGGAAGCTGGGGCGCTCGAGGCTGTCTGTCTGTATGGGGCAGGAAGCCCTCACTCACCTCCCCCTCCTCTGCTCTCTCGCAAGGGACCTGGGCAGCTCCCTGTCTCACCTGCAGGTTCTGTGGATGGTACGCTGCGGGCTGGCAGACTTGGACGGAATCTCTTCCCTTCGCTCTCTGAAGGTGGGTGCTCCCCAATCTCCTTCAGTGCCCCCCCCAGAGGAACCAGAACCCCACTACTTGGACTCTCTCTGGGACCTCTAAGGGGTCCCGGCCACGTGACTGGGTGGCCTCTCAGACCTGAGGGTGGGGGTGCCAGCCCCAGGACAAGTTGGGGAGGGGCTGGGAGCTCAGGGTTCCTGCTTTACTCTCACCCAAAGGGGACCCTGTGAATTCCTCGGGGTTCAAAATGGACGAGATGTGGGAGGGAAAGGACTGGGGCAAGAGCTACGGGGGCACAAGGCTCGCCTCAAGGCACAATTTGTGACAGCCCATGCCCGCTGCCTGGGGGTATTGGACCGTCACGCCAGGAGGGGGGACAAATACAAGGAGTCCAGATGCCCGGGGAGGGGGCAGTGCCAGCAGCCCAGACTGCCTGGGTTCAAAGACACAGCCTCCCCTCCCATCCCAAGGGCCCTAAATGCCCCCCTTATGGGGCTAGGAGCTGGGGGGGGGTCTGCCTGCCCCGTCAAACACCAGGAGTCGGCACACCTGAAGGAAGCAAAAAGACAAATCTCTAGAAAGCTAATGGGAGGGAGCTTCGAGAGGGTACCAGGTGCAACTCCTCCCATCCCCCCCAGTGTCAGGGCTGGCTCCCAGAGGCAGGTGGGCAGCCCTTGTGCCCGCTGCCTGTGGCTCCCCACCAAGGTCCAGAAGACACTGGCCCAGAGGCCCAATGAGGAGAGGCTGGGATTCTGGCCCAAAGCTAAGGAGAGCTGTTCCTTCAGCCTCCCCAAAGTCTCCCTGAACCCTCCAGAGACCGGAAGGAGCCGGGCCTTCTGGGAGAGCCCAGAACTGACGCCAGGCCTCCGACAGCGTTTGACAGCAGGGGACAAGGCAGCAGCATCTGCTGCACGCTGTCTCCTGGCGCCAGGCTGAGGGTCTGCTTTCTAAGCCCCCAGACCCTCTTTGGACGCACTGCTGCCCAGCTCTCCTCCCAGCCTCTCCTGGCACGTGGGAAGTTGAGGCACTTGGGCCAATTTGCTATTTTTTTCTGAAATCTCACAGCCCGGGGGCAGGAAAGGCCCACAGCCTCTGCTCACCCTGATGGGGGTCCCGCAGGGGAGCCCTCCTCTGTCACTGCTCTCGCCGCCTCCCACTCTGGGACTGTGGTGTGTGGGGAGCGCGGGGTGTGGGAGACCCCAAATCCCAAAGGCCAGGGGCCGAGGGGTGCAGTGAGGGGGGGAGTCCTGCCCTAAGTCTCTGCACTCGGTTCAGAGAAGCAGCCGGCCCGCCTAGACATCCTGCACGTCCCTGTCTGTTCTTGCGTCCCCCAAATCTGTCACCCTGCGAGGGGGCAGCAGCCCCGGGCAGTGGCGTCCATGCCCGGCGGGCTAGGCCCACAAGGCGTCCTCTCAGACGCAGACGGACTCCAACAGGGAGGGGAGGAGGGGGCTCATTCCCACTACCTCCTTCCGGCTATGCTGTATAACCTGGGGGGGCTGCCCATGACCTCGAGGAGCTTCCTGAGACCCCGGGCCAGGCGGCACCCAGAAGCCCACCCAGAACGTGGGCTGGCTGCGGCCTGCTGGGCCCCTCAGTGAGCGGCAGCTGAGCGGGCGACCGGGCAGGGGGTGTCTCTGGGCTGCTGGGCTCCCGAGGCTCCTCCTTCCCCCCCGCCCTGCTCCTGGGCCGCTCCAGGTTGTGGTGCTCAGGAAGCGCAGGGGTGACGTCCTCATTGGCCCTCCTCGGGCCCCAGCTCCCCGTTAGGGTTCCATCCCAGCGGGACTCCCTTTTGCCTCCTGGCCCCTGGCAGTGCCAGGCTGGAGTTCATCACAGAAGATTCGGAGCAGGGCTAGGGACTGCCCAGATACCCTGGGGCAGAGTCAGGCTCCTGGGTCCCTTGGTCTCCCCAGGAGCTCCCGGCCGTGTCCAGGAGGCGTTGCCTGGGCTTTGTCCCCCCCCCCCTCCCCCCGTGCTCACCGGAGGTTCATGGTCTCTTTGTCTCCCCAGGAACTCTACATGTCGTACAACAACATTTCTGACCTAAGCCAGATCTGTCTGCTGGAGCACCTGGAGGTTCTGGACCTGGAGGGCAACAACATTGAGGACATCCAGCAGGTTCGGTACCTGAGTCTCTGCAAGAAGCTCAGCATGCTCACTCTGGAGGGGAACCACATCTGCCTGCGGCCGGACCCGGAAGCGGCTGAGGTGAGGGCTTGGGCCTGGGACCAAAGCTGGGGGCCCCTCGTTGAGCTTCCAGAGGAGACCCCAAAAGGTTGGGGTCGCAGCCCGCTGTCCTGGAGTGTCTCAGAGAATTTGCAGGCTCGGACCCTCCTCCAAGTCAAGGGGCAAAGTTTTGTGATCGAGCGGCCAAGGGCAGCGGGCTGAGCCCTGAAAGGATTTGGCAGCGAATGGGGGCAAACGCCAGGAGAGCGGAGCTTCCTGCTACTTAGGGGCTAATTCTATGGCTCTCAGGCCGGTCTGAGGGGCGCCCTGCTCACTGTGCTCTTGGCACTTGGTTATCGCTGACCGTCTGCAGTGGGCAGCGTTTGTGGCTCCGCGCTAAGGCCAGAAGACTCGGGTCATTGACTGGCAGATTGTTCAAACGGGCACTCTGGGGTCAGACGGCCATCACGTCCACAGAGCGGGAGCTCAGCCTCGGCCCCCCGGACACCGCGCGCTGCTCTGCCGCCTGTAGCTTCTGGCTAAGCTGGAAGCCTCGGCTACGACTTCCCCAGGGGAAGAACAAGGGCAGCCCCCTGCTCTTCTAGCTCAGAGCCAAGCTGGAAAGAAAAAGGCTTTTCCCAGCATTAAAAAGAGTCAGAAACTCCAGCCAGAGACCCAAATCACAGAGACCATTACATCCTCTCAGATTCACTTTAGTTAAGTCTAGGATGGGTGCCTCTAATGTTCTCCAATCACTCCCCCAGGCACCGAGCACTCCCCCGGGCACCCATCACTCCCTTGATCACCCATCACTCCCCCAGGCACCCATCACTCCCCTCATCACCCATCACTCTCCTGGGCACCCATCACTCCCCTGGGCACCCATCACTCTCCCGGGCACCCATCACTCTCCCAGGCACCAATCACTCCCCTGGGTACCCATCACTCTCCCGGGCACCCATCACTCTCCCAGGCACCGATCACTCCCCTGGGTACCCATCACTCTCCCAGGCACCCATCACTCTCCCGGGCATCCATCACTCCCCTGGGCACCCATTACTCCCCTGGGCACCCATCACTCCCCTGGACACCCATCACTCCCCTCAGCACCCATCACTCTCCTGGACACCCATCACTCTCCCGGGCACCGATCACTCCTTGGGCACCCATCACTTTCCCGGGCACCAAGCTCTTTAGAACAAAGCTCAAGGTCCCCTCTAGTTAGCTAACTATCCAAATGCCTATCGACTTAACCCCTCCCAATTACATGCCCAGTTACATCCAAACTGCCCTGGGGTTCAGGGTTCCTCAGGTTTTTTAAACCCTAAACCTCTTCTGTTCTCCCATGAGGAAGCACGGGTCAGAAAGGCACAGAGACCAGAGCCAGTTTAGTCGGATTCCTGATCTTGCCAGCCCTGAGCCTAAGAGACCAGAGGAGTCCCAGAGAGCGGTTATTGTTATTCCCTCATTTAGGGACAGGTCACTAGGAGAGTAAGTGATGGAGCCCGTGACCCTCCTCCAGCAGATCCCTCCTGAACCTAAGGCTAGAAGACCAAAGACTCAATGGAAAATAGACTTTCCAATCTTCTTTGCTGAGGTGGAGAGGCTCATTTTGGGGTGAGGTCCAAAGCCCACCTCCAGCACCCACTAGGGGAGCATTTCAGTTTCTGAAGCTCAGTTTCCTTTTTTGTCGAGCCAAACCAAACCCAATGCGGTGTTAGCCAGGCAAGCCTGATCTTCTGGAGAAGAGTGATGAGAGCAGGGTAGCAATTCCTAGTTCGAAATAAACATGTGGCGGCTATTTTCTTTGGGAAAAGGTGGGTTTATTTAGGAGAAGAGGTTATAGACAAAATGGGGAGGTCAAATGGGCACTAGGAGTGACAAATAGGAAATCGATTTGGGAGAACAAGAAAAGGATTTGGGACGAATCCATGAAGGAACATGCCATGAGGGCTATGCCATTGACCGGCGGGTCAGATCCATGCAGGAGTTTAGCAGACAGGCCAGAATAAGGAGCTATAGTAAGGAGAAAGACTGTTAAAGGGAAGACACCATGAGGAGGGAAAGAGACAATAGCTCATAGTGGGCTCTGTTCTGGAAAGGACTGGGCGAAAGATCTTCACCACTGGCACATCTTTTATAGGGGAAATACCGCTTTGGGGGTTTCTCGGGGAAAGAGGGGAAGTAAAGGCAGGAACAAGGATTTTGAGACTGCTAATATGATACTAACAAAGGCAGTCTGGGAAAGTTTGAGTTCCCATCGTAGGTATCTTACAGATACCAATCAAAGCAGCCTGGGCACATTCTGGTTGTCTAACTATGGTAATAAGAGAGTCTGGGAAATTACCAAGAACTCCTCTGACTCACTGATGAATCCAGAAAAAAATTTTTATGTTCTTGCAAGAGCTAGTGTCCAATCTAGTAGGCACACCCTGAAAGTGCAAAAGCAGCCTTTTATTCCCTATCCCAAAAGGCAAGCTCCTCTTCTTTCCCCCCACGTGAGTCTCCATCCCTGATTACATCACTCTGTCTTCCCGTCACATGAGGGTAAATCTCCCCCTTTGATTACATCCTTACATCTTCCCCCCACTATGAGTATACGTCTTTAATTACATCTTCCCTTCTAATGGTGAGTCTCCACCTCTGATTATATTTTCCTTCCATTAGTTTTGCTCCAGGTTAGCCCAGCTTCCATTTCTTAGGTTTTCATTTCATTTTTCTGATGTAAGTTTCATTACTTTATGGAAACTAAGCCCTCATCTAGTTCTCACATTATGGATCTCTATGGGAGAGATGAGAATGAGAGATTTGATTAGTTCCAGCTGTTGAGGTTGTGAAGGGGGAACCCCAAAAGTCCCAAACCGGGGTCCTCAGATGTCTCAGAAGAATTTACAGGCTCGAACCCATCTCCTAATGAAGGGGCCAGGATTTTATTAAAAGCCATTCCTGAGCAGACTGAATTCTAAGAGAATGCAGTAAAGAGACTGAAGCTAGGAGACACACTGATCCAGCTTTCAATCATAGATATGGTAATTCTATGACCAGAGGGTAAGGAGAGGAAGAAATCTCCCGGTGAATTAAGGAGGTTTTCAGATAGATTGGGCGTGCTCAGCTTCCTGAGGCAGATTCCAAAGTTAGAAGACCAAGGACTCATTAGACCGAAGCCCCAAGGTCAGGGGACCCCAAAATCACATTACATCACAGCTGTTTAGTCATTCCTTGACCAGTGTGGCTTGAAAGTAGTCAACCAGCATTTAGTGAGCACACTGGCCCAGGGTCATACATCTAGGAAGTGTCTGAGGGTGGAATGGAAGTCCCATCCTCCTGACTCCTTTTATAGGCATAGGAAGGTGACCCTAGATGACTTCCCTGGCTTCTGAATGATGCCCTTAGAAAGAGTGGTTGGTTACCATGGGACCCTTCCATCCTCATCCCTGGAAGATTATCAGTAAGAAGATGCTGGAAATCACTCACCCCATAGACCCCAGCAAAAAAACAAAAAACAAAAACAACAATAAAAATGCGCTCTGTGCCCTTAAGTATGAAGATCTGAAACATCATTTCAGTAACCATTTATGCCCATCAGAAGGCGGCACAATGCAAAGAGAGCTGGGCCTGTAGTTAGGCAGCCCTGAGTTCAAATTCAGCCTCAGATACCAGCTGTGTAAGCTTGGACAAGTTCCACTAACCTCTGTCTGCCTCACTTTTCTTAGTTGAAAAACGGGAATTATAGTAACCCTCTCAGGGAGAATAATTGTGAGTAGATTATTTGTAAAGTGCTTAGATGGGTGCTAGATTTATGCTTATTCCCTTCCCCCATTATCATTTATTATTATTATTACTTTCAGCTGGGTAATTTAATCCTCCTCCAAATTCTGCCAGGGGTTTTGCTCTGAACTCATTTTACCATAAGATAGACAGAGACAGGGGAGGGGCCTGAATTTGAGAGGACTGAAGGTGATTTCCTTCCTGATAAAAGAAGAGAAGTGTGGAAGGTTCTTTTGTGTATGAATAGGGAAAGAAAGGTTTGGTTTTGAATGGCTCTTTGGGAGGGAGAGACCAGATTGTGGTTTGAGGGAGGAAATGCCTAAGGCGTAGCATGTATATGGGTTAAAGATTTTGGGGAGGGGGGTAGGGATCTTGGGGAATCCCCAAAACCAGAAGTCTCTGGCTGATGGCCCAGGAAACAAAAAATTGTGGGAATATAGGGCTTTTGTTCCTAAACCTAGATGTGGATTGGCAACTCCACAGGGAAGGTCCTGATCTTAGCTGTTTCTGTGGAGGGGAAATCAGGTGATTTTGTGGATGGGACTCAGGAAGGAATTACAAGCAAAAAAAAAAAAAAGACAAAAGTAACTTGCCTAGGGTCACATAGCCACTAAGTGTCTGAGGTGAGTTTGATTTCTGGAAGTTTTTTGGATTCCAAACCCAGTGCTCCTTCACTGTACCACTTAAGCTATCCCAGAGGATTCAGAAAGACCTGAGTTGAAATGTGGCTTAATCATTTACTGTGTGACATTTGACCCTGATTTTCCAGTGTCCTCATCAGTAAAAATGAAGATAACAGCATCTCACCCCAAGGGTTGCCCTAAGGATCAAATAAGATAATATTTATGAAGTGCTGCATCAAAGTCAAGTATTATTCTTGAGAATTAGCCTGGACATTCCTGGTGCTTCTTTAGGTCATGTTCACGTCTTTACATCACTTGCTCTGAACTTTCTGGGCAGCATGTCTGGTCAGCTTCACCTCTGCAGCATTTATTTTCTCTCTGCATCACTTCTTGTTAATTTCACCTTTGCAATATATTTATTGTCGATTTCACCTCTCTAGCATCTCTGGTCAGTTTCATCTCTGCAGCATTTATTTTCTCTCTGCTTCCTCTCTTGCTAATTTCACCTCTGCAATATCCCTTGTTAATTTCACCTCTGCAGCACCTCTGTTCAATTTCACCTCTACAGCATTTATTTCCTCTTTGCTTCATCTCTTTTTAATTTCACCTCTGCCATCTCTAATCAATTTCACCTCTGCAGCATTTATTTTCTCTCTGCTTCATCTCCTTGTTAATTTCACTTTCCAGCACCTCTGGTCAGTTTCACCTCTGCAGCATCTCTGGTCAGTTTCACCCCTGCAGCATCTCTGGTCAGTTTCACCTCTGTCCCATCTCTGGTCAGTTTCACCTCTGCAGCATCTCTGGTCAGTTTCACCCCTGCAGCACCTCTGTTCAATTTCACCTCTGCAGCATCTCTGGTCAATTTCATCTCTGCTGCATCTCTATAATACAACCCCCTCTCCCCTCTAACACTCACTTCTGGACTATTGCAATAGCTGCCCTCCTCAAGTCTCTTCCCTACTCCACCCATTCTCCATTCAGTCATTAAAGTGATTTTCCTAAAGTTTAGGCCCGTTCTTGTCACCCCCTACTCAATAAACTCCATTGACTTCCTATTCTTCCAGCATCAAACACAAAATCCTCAATTTGGCTTTCAAAGCCTTTTACAACCTTATTACTTTTTCCATCTTATAATTTACTCACCCTCATATACTCTGCAAACCAAAGATATGAGCCTTCTTACTCTTCTTCTTTAGTGTAAGAAACTAGGAATGTAAATGAATGGCAGTCCCAGGGAGGCCACTATCTTCCTCTCCTTCTTAAACAGGCAAAATAGAGGTGACACACTTGGGAAAATCACTTTGGTTACTGACTGAAGGATGGATTATAATGGGAAGATGAGTAAGGAGAGCAATTAAAACCATGGAGCCTGTGTGTCAGTGCTGATTCACCAAGCTTCTCATATCCTCCCTTGCTTGCAGCCCAAGCTGGTCCACCATACTAAGTTCCCACTACTCTGTGGCCCCAGGACTCTGAAGGCCAGTGCTGTGATCAGGCTCGATGCCTACAGAATCAGGGTTATGTCCCAGTGGCATGGGGGAGCCATGGTCACTCTGAACCACCCTATCAGGACCGTGATCCCCTACCAGGGGACCTGAAGTCTAGTCCTCTGTGTCCGGGACCCTGTGGCCCAGTTGTTGTCCTATGGTAGGCTCAGGCTCTGGTCAGGCCACTGGCCCTGATTGTGCTCTGCCAGTTTCCCTATGAGCAAAGCAAGACCAAGGTGCTCTCTGAGGCATTTCCCCACAGCCCCCAGAATATTTCTGCAGTGCTGACGGTCCTCATCCTGTCCTTCTAGGTCCCAGACTATAACTACAGGGCCGAGGTGAAAAAGCTCATTCCCCACCTCCAGTTCTTGGATGATGTGCCTGCTGCCCAGACTTCCCTGCAGGCCACCCGGAAGATCAGTGAAGATTGGCTTATTGTGAAGGAGTCCATCAAGGAGGCCAATGCAGACGGCTCATGGTTCAGTATGCAGCTCATTCAGCCCTCCACCCAGCACCGGATGGTGGGGACCCCCAGGGACCAGGCCACTGTCCAACCCTCCCTCCTTTTTCAGAGAAGGAAGCTTCAACTCCAGTGGAGAGTGAGGTTGAAAAGACACTGGATTAATGCCCAGCCAGAGCCCAGGAAGGTTTATGAATTGGTCTGGTCAAGTGGGGGCAGTGACCCTGCCAGGCCTCCAGGATGCTTAGTCACTCCCAGAGCTTCTACACAGTGTCCAGCCCCCCTCCCCCTTTCCCCACCCCCCGGGCCACAGCGAAACAGCTGGTAAAAGTGCATCCTTTTTAAGGCCCTCCCACCAGTGAAACATCTCTCACCTCTGACTTTTCCTGGTGCAATCCTCTAATCCTGGAGGGCTCAGCATGGGCCTCAGTCCTCGCTTGTGATTGCCTCAGTTTACCCATCTGTATAGTGCAGAGAGGAAACCCTGCTCCATAACAGAACTCCACGGAGAGACCTGTGAGGGGCCTTCCCACAAACCCTCCTCCGTCCTCCACCCAGAGAGCTGGAGGCCTCCCTCTTGTCCTGTGGCTTTGGGACGACGGCTGTCCCTGGACCCTGAACAAGCTGACCATAATTCTCTCTGTTTCTCACTTAAATTCTCACCCAGGCCTCTCGAGGCAAAGACTCAGCCCCACTCTGAGGCTGCCCACAAACCTCTTATCCCCAAGTCCACGACCATGGCCTCTTCCCCTGCACCGCCTGCCCTGGACCATCCCCCTGTCGTCTCCAGGGAGCCCCCTTCCAGAAAGCTTATTCCCTGAAGAGCTGACCCCTGACACCAATGACTCCAGTGACCTCACCCATGGTAGGCTTCCCTCTCTGGGGCTTGGGGGTGGCCATGTCTCTCCCCAGGCTCTGTTTCCTTTCCTTTGATCTCCAACAGGGAGCCCCTAAAACCGCCTTTCTTTCAGGGGTCAGCCGGGTCCTCTGTGGAAATCCCATCAAAGGTCTTCAGGAACGCCGGCAAAAGTTGCAGGTAGGTTTCTGGGGTCCCCTTGGGGGGGAACTGCTCTTTCAGCAGCAGTTCTCCTTCCTGTGGTCCAGAGCAGTCCCCGAACCTTGCAGGTCAAAGTCTCCCCTCTTCCACCACACACACACACACACTTCATGTCAAACACCCAGCAGCCTCTGGGGCCATGACCGACCCTTCTCAGAGCTGGTCCATCCACTCGGCCTCCATGGGCCCTGCTCAAGGACATCAGCCCCCTGAACCCCAAAGCTTGCCAGGTTCCTTCACAACAGGCCCAGGCAGGCGCTACACGCTGGGCCTTCGTCCCTGATTCTCCGGCACCTTGACCAGCAGTAGCAGGGGGAGCGTAGATGGTCCCCAGTGCCTTCCCCAGGACACATTTCTGTCCAGTCCCAAAAGACTGTGGTCCCGCCCCTCGCTTGGGACAAGTGTCTGCACCCCTCAGAAAGGTCAGGAACCCCTGAGGGCCTCTGCCAAGGCCACCGTCTCGCTCTCCTCAGGACCGCAGTGGATGGACAACTCCCCTGCCTCCATCCCTGGGATCTGTCAGGTCAAGTACTCAAGGACTCAAAGAGTTCTCCAGCTGGGAAGAAGATGCTTTGGGCTGGCCACAAGATCTCTGGGCAGAGTACAAGTCTTGGAAGGAAGAACAGCAACAACAGTGAGTTTGGAAGGGATCCAAGGCCCCCTGCTCCTCTGAGACCCAGGACCCCTGCTCCAAGGGCCCCCTGCTCCTTCGCAGCCCAGTGCTGGAGAAAGTTCATGGGCCCAAGGCCAGGAAGCTGCTCCCTTCACGCAGGAGGGACTATGGGGGGGTCAACCTGGGAGACAGCGTGCTTAGCATGGGGGCAGAACTGGGGAGCTGGGGCTCTCCCAGACCCTCCTGGCTTGTGCTAAGGCAAGGGGAACGAGACGGGGCTTTGGCCAGGAGTCGGATCGGGTTTGGGAAGAGCAACATTCAGCTCTGGCCCATGTCCCAGGCCAGGGTCAGAAAGGAGCTGGAGGGGCTGGAGGGGGTGCCCAGGGCCCTGGAGGGGAGCTGCAGGGGGGAGTGAGCTAAGGAGCGGCTCTTTCAGGAGGTTAAACATGCTGCTTGTGGGGAGAAGCCCCCTGCTGTGCCCCCAGGAGAAAGAGGAGAAAGCCCTGGTCACTGACCAGGAGGGAGAGGAGAAGGCCCCAGTCATGCCGGAGGACCAGGAGGGAGAGGAGAAAGCCCCGGTCACTGACCAGGAGGGAGAGGAGAAGGCCCCAGTCATGCCGGAGGACCAGGAGGGAGAGGAGAAAGCCCCGGTCACTGACCAGGAGGGAGAGGAGAAGGCCCTGGTCACGCCGGAGGACCAGGAGGGAGAGGAGAAAGCCCCGGTCACTCAGGAGGACCAGGAGGGAGAGGAGAAGGCTCAGGGCCCCCTGGGGTCTTGCCCAGGCTCCCTAAGCCCTGCTCCAGGTAACGGAGGTCCCCTTGTTTTCCTTCCTTCTCACTGGTCAATCACGCTTCAGTGGGTCTCCTACTCTAAGGGCCCCTGTTTCAGCCTTCCTCATTCAATATCAGTTTTCTTTTGTTTGTTTTAAGCTTCCTTTTCAACATTTATCCTTGCAAAGCCTGATGTTCTAAGTTTTCCCCCCCTTCCCTCCCCCCCCCTCGGTCCCCTAGATGGCAAGTACCCCATTACATGTTAAACGTGCATCAGTATCAGCTTTTTTTGCTGAGACAATTGGGGTTAAGTGACTTGCCCAGGGTCATACAGCTTGGGAATGTTGTGTCCCAGGCCAGATTTGCACTCAGGTCCTCTGGACTTCAGGGCTGGGGCTCTAACGATTGTGTCTTTAAATGAATAAAATACGCCGAATTAGAAAGAAAATGAATGAGATTGAAATTCAGCCTCAAAACAGTTAGTTTTTCATCCAAATTAATGAGCCCCCTAAAATCATGGGCCCCCTAGTGAGAGCGCATTTAGGGTCAGGGGTATCCGGATGTCCCCAGGGCCCCTCATCCTTCCCTCCCTGTATGGGGCCTCTGCCCAAGCAATGGCCCAGGCTGAACTTGCTCTCCTCCCCTGGGCGGGGACTGACGAGCCCCCAGTGTGGGATGAGTCCCCCAGGTGGGCAATCATCTCCTTCCTCGCCCACCCCCCCCCCCAAATGGCCATGGTTCCCAGTCTTGCCCTTCCCTTGTGTGCCTGGGACGCTGCCCAACCGCAGTCCTCAGGCGGCTCCTGCCACTGCCTCCTCATGTCCAGCCTCGGACCCAAGACCTCACCTGTGACCCAGGCAAGCCCTGGCTTCTCCTCCTTCAGGGGCCCCTCCCATCTCCAGACCCCAGGCATTTCCCCAGGCTGTGCCCCCTGCCAGGCGCTCCCTCTCATACCCACTCCTGGGCCCCCCAGACTTTCCATCCCATTTCTCATTCCCTCTCATTGCTGCACAGGCTCCCTCCTTTGACTCCTGGGAAGCAGGGACTGCCAGCCCCCCGGGCTCCCGGAGTAAAGAAACTCCCTGCGAGTGGCTCCTCTTTCTGGGGAGGTTCTCGGGCCCCCAGGGGTGGGGGGCATTTTCTCAGAGCCCCCAATGGGTGCCAAGGCCCCTGGGCCCCCTGAATCTGTTCTCGGTTGCCTTGCAGATCCTTCCCAAGTCATGAGCGGCAGTGGATGGCTGGGGGGGCCCAGCCGCTCCCCGACCCCTTCCTCCCTCAAGCAGCCATCGCCGCCCCCCCTGCCCAGTAACTGCCGGCGGTCTGAGTTCCGGGGCCGGCGGCTGCCCCTGAACCTCACCGTCAGTCCGCTGTCCAGCCTGGAGGCAGGGGCCCACCTAGGGGAGAGGCTGAGCCCCTTCCCGCGGCTCACGGCCCTGAGGAGCCCAGGGCCCCAGAGCCAGCCCGAGCCTCAGGGGATCAGGCCGGGAGGAGCCGAAGCCTCAGAGCCCAAGTAAGGAATTCTTCCAAGTGCCCCCCCCCCCCAAGGAGCCTAGGGTCTCCTCTCCCTCCCATCTCTATCTCCTCTCCTCCCCCCCCATCTCGGGTCTCCTCCCCTCCCTCTACCTTTATCTCCTCTCCCTTCCCCCTTCTATCCCTCTGTGTCTTTTCTTTCTCCCTTCCCCTCTTTTTTCTCCTGGCAGGGAGGGGAGGGGGAGGTGAAGCCCCTGTGGGACCCTGGGCCAGACAGCTTTCAGCAGCTTCTTCCTCCACAGGTACAGCCCGAGGGGTCTCCGGCCGGCCCCTGGCGCCCAGCAGTCCCCCCTGCCCTTGGCCTCCTATCCGCCACCCCCCGTGGAGCCGGCCTTCTTTCCCCTCAGACCTCAGAGCACCCCCAAGGGAGCGAGCTGCAGGCAGCCCCTCATCATGTGCTCTCCGGCCAGGACCCCGGAGAAGATGCTCCCGCCAGTCCTGGCCTGGCAGCTGGCCGGCACCCCCAGCGCCCTCCCCCGGCTGCCCAGCCTGGGACCCACCCCCACCCCACCCCCGACACCCCCCACACCTCCCCAGAGGAGCTCCAAGTCCTAAGCCTACGGCGGCTGCTTGGGCGGCAACGCCCCGGATTCACGTCCTCGGCAGACCCCAAGGGGGTGTCCCAGCCCAGAGAAGGCCCCTCTGACCGCCTGCCCAGGAAGACCCTCGAGACCTATTAGTGACTCGCCTGCTAATGCCCCTGTCGGGGTCGGGGGGCCATCCCCACTGCACCCGAGAGTCCTAAGATAGGGAAGGAGGGGGTCGTGTGGTGGGGCGGCTGGGGGCTTGCTCAGAGACCCCCCAGGTCCTGGGGCAGAATCTCCCGTCAATCAATCATTCTCAACTCTCAGTTGGACAGAAATGTAATGTGGTTTATTTAATACTGGTTAATAAATTACGCAGCCAGTGTCTGACTTTGGCTCCTGGCCGCCTCCCATCCCCTCCCCCCCTTACCCCCCTCCCCCCTTTCAATCACACAGAGCCTCCTGTACAAGCGGATGTATTGTATATGTCTGGGCCCCCTCCCTGCCCCTCACAGAGGCTCCCTCAGCTCTGTGGTAATGGGGAGGTAGCTCAGATGCTTCATCCCAAATCTGCTCTCCGAGGTCTTCTGCACACTCAGGGCCACCATGGGACAGTCCACGTCCACGAACTTCCTGCAGATCCGCGGTGGCAGGAACTGGTTTGCTTTCTGAGTGGGGACAGGGAGCAGTGGCGGGGGCTGACCCCCTCTCCCAAACACACACACCCTCCCCCCCATTCCCTGGGTCGTGGGGTGCCCCCCAAGCTCTCAGTCTCACACACACTCACAGGAACCCCCTTCTCCTGAATCTTCTTGCCAATGTTTGGCAGCTGGGCTAGCTCTGTTTGGGGAGAATAAAGGGACAGCACGAGGGTCAGTCCCCGTCCCTCACCCCCTACTCCCCAGCCCCCGCGTCCCATGGCCAGGAAGGGAGAGAGAAGCGATGCCGGGAGCGGGGGCTCGCAGGCACCTGGAATGCTGGGAAGTGGCACCATGGCACCATGAAGAGACTGCCTGGAGGCCATGACCTCCCTCGCCTCCGGCTGGCCAAAGCTCTTGGAGATGTTGAAGCTGGGGATGAGGTTCAGGGGCCTGAGAGGGGGCAACAAACGGGAGTGAGAGGAGGCTGACATGGGGACAGTACTGGGGAGAGGGTGGCAGGAGGCTGCGAGCCCAAGGTCGGGGACCTGGCAGCGCTTGAGCAAAGCCCGGCCCTCCTTCCCGCAGCGCACCTGCTTCTGTGGGGCCCAGGCTGAGCCTCCAGGCCCAGGGGAGGCCCCGGAATCCGGGACTTTTTTCGCATCCGGGAAGGCCGGCGGTAGCTCTTGCTCCCAAGGTCTGGAGCCTCTGGGGGCTTCTCTCCCTCGGTCTCAGGAAGGGGATAGCAGTCGATCGACACGTCCGTATGGTCATCGAAAGACTTGGAGGCCTCAGTCACAGAGTGTTGTGCCTGATACTCACTCATTACCTGTGGGACTGACTGGTCACCTCATCCCCCCACGAGAGGAGCCACAGCCTGCCTTGCCCATGGAAGTGACCCCAAACTTTCCCTCCTGGGGCCCCGGCAACTCACCTGTCCCTTGGGGTTCAGCAGGAGGGTGACACAGCCAGGGTTGGTATAGAAGTGGATCAGCTCCCTTTGTGTTTGGGGCACATGCTTCTTCGTCAGGCTGGCCCCTTCACCCCACACCTGCCCCAAGAGTCCTGTCAGACCAGTCCCATCCCTGAGGTCAGCCACATGGGAAAGGACATCTTCTCTTAGGACCCAGTCTCCTTAGCTAGTAAGAAGTACTCAAAAAATGGAGACAGACTGAGAGGGAGGTGTCTGGGAGAGGTCCTCATGAGGAGAGACTGACAGGAATCACACTGTGAGTTGGGGGGTTCTGGAGCTGAGCATCCTACCCAGTGAAGAGACTGGAGCTTTGAGGTCACTGTATTCCTTGGGGGGTGGTCTTTGCTGAACACTCACAAGGAACAGGAGTGGGTTCTGCAAGGCACATGTCTGTTTAGAGAGTTCTTTTGGGGAGCTCCGTCCCCTAAAAGCCTGCATATGGCTCCAAGTGTGGCCACCTAGCCAGCAATTTGCTGATGTCATGATTAGAGGCTAGCGAGTCACAGAGTCTGGAGGGATGCAGATAGAGGAGGGGAGGAATGCCCCTGGATATCAGCAGCAGAAAGGGAAGGGACCAAGAGAGGTCAGTGGCCAGGGTGATCATACCAAACAGCCAAGTACACAAGTGGCAGCAACTTCCTCTCCTCCCCCCCCCCTTTCTGATGAAGAGCCAAGTCACTTGGGCACCTTTCCAACTCTTTTGTGCTGATGGGGGTGGAGGGGATGGGGGAGTGGAGCAGGGGAAGGGCTGAATACAGAATGAGTGGATCCTGAGTTAGTTCTCCAGGATAGATGGTAGCCATGAGAAAGGCTAGCTAGAGTACTTCTGGTTTAAAGGTCACACTAGTCTACTTGCCTTACATTTTGCTTTAAGAGTAAGGGGAAGTGTTCATCCCCTTTTTCAAGCTCAGGAGAAGATGTTAACACTCCAGGAGGTCAACACAGATAACCAGGTGTTACTGAGATGTCATGCCAGTGATCCTGCTTTGGGAAGTGTGAATATCTTTATCTGATTAGGTGGAAAGGGTCTTGCAGCAGAGTTGAAGGACCCAACTCTTCACTTCTAAAGGAAGAGAAGAGGGATTCTCTCTCTTCTTCCAATCAGGTGGGGCATCTAGCTGGGGGCTACTCACCCAGGAAGTACCATCTCCAGTACTTTTGAGCACTCCTTCCATAATAGGAGCCAACAATCAAACGGACATGCAGTATCGTGTCAGATGTAGACACATGGGATTGGCAGCAGATAAGAGCTGGGGGCTACTCACCCAGGAAGTACCATCTCCAGTACTTTTGAGCACTCCTTCCATAATAGGAGCCAACAATCAAACGGACATGCAGTATCGTGTCAGATGTAGACATGGGATTGGCAGCAGATAAGAGAGCTAGCTCTGAATCCCAAGAAAGAGTTGAAGCTAACATTAATGAGAGCCTGGCTCAGCCCCAAAGGGGGATCCCTGTGATGTCTCCATGAAAAGAGAAAGGATATTGAGATCAAAAGAGTGTGAGCTGCCCTAACCATATATTCCACCTGTTTGCCTAAGTTTGTGCTCACTCTTTCCCCAAATGCTGCATCTGGGAGAAAGTGCATCCATGTTTACTGAAGGTGGGGTAGGGAAGAATTTTGTTAACTTTGTTCTTACCATGTCTTAGAAATGCCCATGCTAAGAGATAATTGTATCCAGTGGCTGAATATTAAGTAGACACACACCAGAGGGGGCTTGTGAGTTGTCATGTATAAGTGGTACTCAGAGTGTATTCCTTGAATACAAAGTAGCAGCTGCTCTAAAGAGACACAACTTTCAGTGCAAGTTGGGGGCATGGCCCAAGAGGGAATGTTTCTTAAACAAATATTCTTGACCTGATTCTGATACTTCCACCACCAAGGACAATGGGTATTTAGCCCTGGAAATATGCATAGATTTGAAGATGAAGTTCTAGATGAAGTTGACAATTCTTTATGCTTTATGGACTAAATTGTAGATACCAGGACGCATAAAAAGTCAGTCAACTGGAATTTACTGAGCATCTACTATGTGCCAAGTGCTGTGCTAAAGGAGTATAAAGATGCATTGGGGGGCAGACTGGGATACAAAGAAAATAAAAAATAAGGTCCCTGCCCTCAGGGAGCTCATAGTTTGAGAGGGGAGACAATCTACCTACACAGACAAAATAAATAGTAGAAAATCTACAAAGGGAAGGTGTTATAATGTTAGGAAGATGGGTTTTTAACTGAAACTTGGTAAAAACTCAAGAGGCCAAGGTGCTGAGATTGCCTTCCAATGCAGGTGTGGTATGAGGAGATGGGGAGCAGAGTACACGGAGGACAGAAATGTAAGACTAGATGTAAGAAGACTCGAAAGGCAGGGTGTGTAATATACTAGTCAAGCAGAGGGTTGAATGTTGGACCCTAAAGGTTTTAGAAAGCCACTGGAATTTACTGAATTGGTGGTTGGGGTAGAGGCAGAGGGGAACTTGGTCTCACCTGAACTTTAAGGAGGTTACTTTAGCGGTAGACTCGAATAGGGAAAGACTGAGGCAGGCAGACCTCCCCCCCCCCCAACTCCGCCTTCAGCAGCTACAATAGTACAGGCCCAAGGTAATGGAGAGATGCTTTAGAGTAGGGGCAAGGTCAGGGAGAAGTGAAGTCAGCCAAAGACCTGGCAGAGGCAAAACTGACCGGAGGTGCCACAGAGGTGAAACCAACCAGAAATGTGGCAGAGGAGAAACTGACCAGAGATGCCACGAAGGCGAAACCAACCAGAAATGTGGCAGAGGAGAAACTGACCAGAGATACCA
>JAJPUD010011983.1:33253-43511 GCA_023553655.1 Myrmecobius fasciatus
ATCCCAGAGGCTATGTACCCCACTTTCCATCCAGACCCCAGAGGCTGGGCACCCCACTTTCTATCCAGACCTCAGACCCCAGAGGCTGGGCACCCCACTTTCCATCCAGACCCCAGAGGCTGGGCACCTCACTTTCCATCCAGACCTCAGACCCCAGAGGCTGGGTACCCCACTTTCTATCCAGACCCCAGAGGCTGGGTACCCCACTTTCCATCCAGATCTCAGAGGCTGGGCACCCCACTTTCCATCCAGACCTCAGACCCCAGAGGCTGGGCACCCCACTTTCTATCCAGACCCCAGAGGCTGGGCACCCCACTTTCCATCCAGGCCTCGGATCTTGGCCTCCGGTCCCGCGCCTCTCCCCTCACTCCCTGCCCCAGCCGCCGGACGCTGCCAGGACCCTCCAGTTGGGCTCTTACTGCTGGCTGTGCGGAGATATCAGGAAAGAGCCGGAGGACTTGCCGTCAGCACCTTCGGGCGTTACCCCGGATTCTGTGGCCTGGAGGCCATCGTTGCTCCACATGAAGGAGGGCCAGGAGATGGTCCAGGAGGGCTCGTGGACCTTGAGCTCCTGCCCCAAGTCGCTGCCCAGCTGCTCCAGGCTGGAGCCATCTTCCCCGGGATCCGCAGGCTGCCCGGCCATCCCCGGTGTTCCTAGAGGGAGCCTGCCTGGGAGAGATCGCTGGACTGCCGCAGCCCACCTGTCCAGGGGAAGCCCCTTAAGTCGGCCACCTCCGGAGCCCCTTCCCAGCGCTCGGTCACCTTCCGACACTGGCTAAAGGCTGGGGGGAAGAGGCACCCCCCAGGATTCCTCAGCCCCATTTTACCGAAGAGGAAAATGCCTTATTCAACTTTAAGCTTCTGCTGGAGCCCCGACCGCGCCCCCTTCCCTCCCCCTCCCCCCCCCCAAGGACGGCCCTCCCCTACCCCCTCCCCCTCACCTGAGGCAGACTGGGAGCTCTGGGCTCTGGAGCCCAGGCTTTGTTGTTGTTTCCATGGTTACAAGCGCCCTACCAGGGCCCTAGAAGGA
This sequence comes from Myrmecobius fasciatus, assembly GCA_023553655.1. Taxonomy (NCBI): domain Eukaryota; kingdom Metazoa; phylum Chordata; class Mammalia; order Dasyuromorphia; family Myrmecobiidae; genus Myrmecobius; species Myrmecobius fasciatus. The sequence goes on from JAJPUD010011983.1 coordinate 34,284, forward strand.
GGGGCTGTTTGTCCTGAGGATGTTCCGGCATTTCAGAGGCCTCAGTTTCTCCTTTTGGAGCTCTAAGCTCCAGCAAGGGTGGATGTGCAGAGGAAGAGCGAGGCTGGCCAGGAGGGAGGGCCGTTAGCCCGGGCCCGATGACACCCTTGAACTGGATACCGCCTGCTCTGGGGGAGTCCCGAGGGACAAGAAAGGGAAGGAGTCCGGACCCCTGCCCTGCACCCCGGGGAGGGCCATCCCCCGCTCCTCAGAGGGGACGGGAGCAGGGGAGGGGGTCAGGCAGCCAATGGCGGCCCTCCAGCTGAAGCACAAGGTCCAATTAGGGAAGAGATTCTATTCCTCCTCTCCCGGGGCCCAGCACTGGGCTAAAGAACAGGAAAAGTCAGTCCGTCCTCACAGAGCTCCCAGTTTAGGGGAGACCACCCGCAAATACTCCTTGGGGCAGGGGGATGTGGGCGGACCCAAAGCTTTCCCGGCCAGCCAAGTGGGGCCTTGAAGGGCGGCTGCCAGGGAGGCCGAAGCTGCAAAGGCACCGAGTCTAGAAATGGGGTCCTGAATGGCTGCGTCCTGGGGCCCCCGTGGAGGAAAGGGAGGGGAAAGCACTTTCAAGAGAGCCAGGGTCAGAGGGGTGCCAGTTGTGTTGTAAACTGTGTCCCCCTTAATTGTGTGGGCCCCCCATCTTGGCAGGGAGGGCTGGAGAGACCCTGAATCGAACTCACTCCCAGCCTCTGGGAGGGACCCCACCACCTGTTCTTAGGGAAAGTCCTAGATGGGGTCTCCCCCTGTTCAATGGGAAATCTGGGCCTGGGGCACAATCCCGCCCTTAACCAGCCTTCATCTCCCCAGCCGGAAGCCCAGACTGCCCCCCCTTCTTGGCTAATCCCTACACCGGGAAAGGCTGTAGCCCCCTCCTTGCTCATTACCTGGGCTACTTCCCCTCCGGGACTGGCCCGGGAGATCGGCCACAAACTCGCCCCGTTCCTGGGGGTTTGCGGATCCCGCCAACGGCCAAAGGAGATCTCCCGACCTCACCCCTCAACAGCCGGGCCTCTGGGGAGGGCAGACTGAACGAATGCTGGCTGGAGACGGCCCTTGCCATTTTAGGCCCCCAAAGGAAGAGGGAGGCAGGGAGGGATAGTCCGGCTGGGGTTGGGGGCTTTTTGGTGGGTATGTATGTAGGAGCCAAGGGCGGAGCCCAGCACCCCACCACCCAGAGCAATTGGGAATAGCTGCCAGTGAGAGGGAGTGCCCCCCCCCACCAGGGAGCTCGGGTGGTCCCCAGAGGGCTTCCCATTTCAGCCTCAAAGCTGGCCGTCCGGCTGTCGGCTATGAGGGTCCTCTGGGACCCTCCCCAGAGATAAAAACCAACCTGCCCCACAAACGCTGCCTCCTCAAGTAGTCTGCAAAGGGCATAAGCACCTACTGTGTGCTTGGAACCGGGGGAAAAAACACAAAAAAGGGAGAAAATCTAAAGGAGGAAACCAGCCATCTGGGTGGCTTCCCGTGGACTCTGTCTCTATTTATTTATTTATTTATTTTTTTTTGCTGAGGCAATTGGGGCTAAGTGACTGGCCCAGGGTCACACAGCCAGGAGGTGTTAAGTCCTATTTGAACTCGGTTGCTCCTGACTTCAGGGCTGGTATGTCTTCTCCTTTATGTTGGGAGCTCCTTGAGGACAGGAGCTGGCCGTTGCCTTTTTTTGGATCCCCCCGTGCTTATCACGGTGCCTGGCACCCAGTAGATGCCCAATAAACGCTTCTTTCTTTCCCTGGGGAAGAAGCTGGAGCAGAGGTGGGACGGTCCCACCCAGAGGACACTGACCCGGCCGGCCAAGCGGACTGAAGTCATTGACGCCCTTGGGGTGCTCCACCGTCCCTGCTTCGGCTGGCCCGGCGGCCCGAGGTCGGACTGTCCATACCGGAACCTCCCCCCATCTCCACGCCCAGACAGGTTTCCCGCGCGCGCGCGCGGTTTGACACCCCGAGGGTGCTCATCCTGCCCCCTCCCCCCACTGGACAAAGTACAAAAGAGCATCACGAGGCCGCCCAGCCACGGTCACAAAGCTGCCTAGGTCGGTGTCTGGGGTCCCCAGAGCCCACTGCGGGGCTGCGACCATCTCCGGCCCCTCCTCCTCACCAGGGGGCGTGCCCAGCTCCTCCCGCTCCTCCTCCTCCTCCGCCCCTCCCCTTCCCAGCGCCCCCTCCTCCCTTTCAGAGCTTCGGCCTCATTTCCCCTCATTCTCCCCCCTCCCCCCAACCTGCCAACCAAAGACCATCTCCCCCTCCCGGTCGCGGATAGTCCAAGGAGAGGCCCGAGGCGAATTCTTGGGGAGCAAGCCAGAGACCAATGGGCCGGAGCCGCGCACGCGCACATCAAAGGCGGTGGTGGCGCCTCAGCCCCGCCTCCCGCTGCCCGCACTCGCCCACCTAGTCCCGGCTCCCAGGCAAAAGCCAACCACGCGCCAGGGGAGCGGGACCTGAAGAAAGGGTGGGAGAACATTCAAAAGCCAATGGGAGCGCGGCAAAAAGGGGCGGGGCTGTTACTGACGGCCTGTGGGCGGAGAAGGGAGGTCCGCGACTCCTAGAACAGGTACCCGGAAATCAGGCTCCTCCGGATAGATGCGGAGGTCAGAGGTCACCGAGAGGGCAAAGGTCAGAAGTGAGAAACTGGGCAAGACGAAAACCTTTCGCCTCCCAAGGGCAAGGTGGCACAGCCGTCTGGACTGGGAGGCTACTTTAGCCGCTGACCTCCAGCAGCCACGAGCCAGAACCCCGGAGTTTGGGGAGGGCAGTCGCACCATGTCACCATACTTAGCCCCGCCCACACCTGCAAGCTCGAAACTGACCAATGGAAGGGGGGCGGAGCGTCAGCCAGGTAAACTAGACGCGACTGGAGGCGTGGAGTCGGGTCTAGACTTGGCCGCCAATGGAAGCCCGCCATAGGATTGTGAGGCGGGGCCCAAGGTTGAGAGTGGCCAATGAGGGCTCTAGGTGGGGCGGGGTGGGGCAACAGGCATCCGGCCAATGAGGGTGAGGCTGGGGCCGCGGGGCGAACTCCCCACAGCGACCAATGGACGCCCGGGGTGGGGCGGGGCGGGGCAATAGGCATCAGGCCAATAGGGGCGCGGGGCGGGGCGGGGCGCGGGCAATCAGCTAATCAGGTGGTGGTGTGGGACCGCGGGGCGGGACTGTCGGAGTCCGAACACGGATCCGAACCCGAACCCGAGCCGGAGCGGGAGTCGGAGTCGGAGCCGGAGCCAGAGCCGGAACGTGGTTGGTCGGTTTGGAGCTGCGGGGTGAGGACCCAAGGGTAGGGTCCGGACTGTTGGGCTTTCCTTCTGGGTGACCTTTGCCCAGGGTCAGCTGCTGCTTTCCCGAATCCGGGGGCGGGGTCAGAGATCAGTGGGGGACGCTGATTCTCCTGACCTCTGAACCCGGCCCCCCAAACTGGAGCTGATCTGACGGGGCTGGGGCTGGGGAGGAGGCGCGGGGTGGTGACTTTGGTTCCTCCCGGGCTGGGGAGGAGAGCCTGGCCCTTTACGGGGCCGCCCCGGGGAAAGGGGAAGACCCCGAAGCCCAGCTTTCCCCCGCCTGCCCGTGGATGGGAGCTCCCCAGCTCCAAGCCTGACCCCGCCCCGCTAAGCTTGGGGTGCCCTTTAAGGAGCTACCCAGGACCGGGGGCCCCTGCAGCTCTCACCCCTCCCCTCTCTTCCTAAACTTGGGGTGCCCCGGTTCCGGTCCCTCCACTCCCTGCTCCCTCTGACCTGGGGGTGGCCCTCAAGGGGCCTGGGTGGGTCCTTAGCTTCCGGGTTCCCTCCCCCAGGTCAGGCTGGGGATGCCCTGGCCCTGCCCCCATGGAGCTGAAGGTCTGGGTAGATGGAGTCCAGCGTGTGGTCTGCGGCGTCTCAGAGCAGACCACCTGCCAGGAAGTGGTCATCGCCCTGGCCCAAGCCCTAGGTGAGCGGGGCAGCCCCTGGGCGGGCAGGTGGGTGGGCATCCAGGACTGCCTCCCTCCCTCCCCACCCCCCAGACGACCTCCCTCTTTTTCCCAGGGCAGACCGGTCGCTATGTGCTCATCCAACGGCTCCGGGACAAGGAGCGGCAGATGCTGCCCCAGGAGTGCCCGGTGGGGGCCCAGGCCACGTGTGGACAGTTTGCCAGCGACGTCCAGTTTGTCCTGCGGCGGACGGGGCCCAGCCTAGCCGAACGGCCCGCCTCCGACCCCTGTCTTCCCCCAGAGCGTTCCCTTGTGTGGGCCGGCCTTCCCCACAGGCCCCAGCCCCCTGCCCACCATGAGCCCCGCAGGGGGTGGCCCTCTCCCCCCTTGGCAAGGAGCTCCATCTGGCCCAAGGAGGACGCGGGAGGGGAGCTGTGGGGCCTGGAGCACCTGGTCCAAAGCAACGAGGCCGAGCTGGATCAGGAGGGCTTCTGGCAAGAGGAGCTCAGGCGGGAACTGGAGCAGGAGCTGGAGGGGCAGGGCCACATGCGAAAGCTGCAGGCCGCCACCGAGGAGTGTGTCCGGCGCCTGCGGGAGCTGGACGCGCAGGCCCGAGCCCTGGAGGAGGAGATCCGCTGGCGGCGGCAGCAGCAGCAGGAGCAGGAGGCGCCGGGCCCCCGGAGGCCGCAGGATGAGGCGGCAGCCGCCCGGCTCCAGAGGGACCTGCAGACCCAGGCCCTGCAGAGCGAGAGGCTGGAGAGCAGCCTGGCCAGCGTGGGCCGGGCCCTGGCCGAAGCGGAGCACAGCCTGCAGGTGAGGCCAGCCTGACCCGGCACGCGTCGCCCCCCTCCCGAAGGCAGGGGCCGGCCTCCTTCATGGCTCCCCTCTCCCACCCATTCAGGCCCAGGCGCAGGAGGTAGAGGAGCTGAACCGAGAGCTCAGACAGTGTAACCTGCAGCAGTTCATCCAGCAGGCCGGGCCTGCGCTGCCCCCGAGGCCCCAGGGCTCTGGTTCCAGCCAGGTGAGAGCCTGGGGAGCTGGGCACCAGGGGAGCCCCAGGAAGAACACCCCCCTTCCCGGGGCTCCCCGGACTCACTCGCTGTTTGCTACAGGATCCTCCAGCCTCACCAACAAATCCATCCCACACCTTCCCGAGATGTCCGGCCTGAGCCCCCAAGCACACGGAAGCCGGCTAGCCCTGCCCCTCCAGGAAGAAGACTCCGAGCAGGGCCCTGGTGTGCCCGCCCCTCTGGCGTCTTCCTCTCCGCCGCACGCCGCGGCCACGGCGAGGCCGTGGCTGTGGTCGGCTGCTCGCTCGGCCCCCTCGGCTCTCACCGTCACCTCTCTCTCAGAGACAGCTCACCGGGACGCCGAGGCCCTGCTGAAGGCGGTCGCTGCCAGGCCGGGGGACCCGTGTTCCAGCCGTCCAGCGGGGCAGAGGAGTAGCCAGCTCCTGTCCGTCTCCACACATGCTGCACTGGTCAGAGACGAGTGAGGGCTCTCTGGGAAAGACTGACTGGGGCCACTCTGCCAGAGACCCCCGGGCAGACAGCGGACGGCCAGGGCTCCCCTGGGCCTGGTTCCTTGGACCTCTACGCTGTGGCCAATAAACTCCTCACAGGACCCGGGGCGGGCTCTCTCTTGCTGTGGCCTGAGCGTGTCCCTTCTCTCATTGTGTGGATCCCCCTGGAATAAAGGCACCCCAAGTACAGTGTGGGCTGGATCTGTCCTTGGCCGGGGCCCTGGGAACCTCCCTGTCCCCGTCCCCTCCCTGGCAGGTCCCACCCCATTCCATCGTCACCACAGCCTCCCTCATCTCACGTTCCTGCCCCCCCCCCCCGCCCCGGGAACAGTGGGTGGCCCGCCGATGGCGTCCCGTCCAGAGCAGTGGCCCTCCGGGGACCCCACGTCCCCTCCTGCACCATCTGCTCCGAAGGCCCGGCTTCCATTAGACCCAAAGGCTGGGGCTTCCTCGGAGGGGGAAGGGCAGGCTCGGGTTCCTTTTCCAGCTCACCCTGGGGTGAGGACAAAGGCCCCGGCGAGAGGCAGCGGCCGCGCACTCGCCTCATGCCCCGTGTCCCCGGTGGCTGCCTCCCTGCCCCCTCCTGCCAGCCTCGGCTCCTGGACGCACTCCACCCAGACCCCTGGGAGGTGGGCAGACCAATGAAGCTACTGGGGCCTCCTGGGACCCAGAAGCCTTGGGCAGGGCCGGGCTCCCCCCCGGGAGGCACCTGGGCCAGAGCCACACCCCTCCTTAGCTGGGCAGGGAGGTGCCAGGGGAAGAGTCTGGTTCCTCAGCTTCTCTCTGGAGTCTTGCAAGCTGACTCACGGGCCAACTTGAGTGCGTGCTGAAGGCCTGAGGTGTCCTGGGAGTGGACAGACCAGCTAGGCCAGGCCACTTGAGCCCGGGAGCCCAGAGCTCCTGCAGGGAGGCCCTTTCTGGGCACAGGAGCGCGTCTGCCTGGACTGGTTTGGCTGGTGAGGGCCCGCCTGGAGGCTAAGCCACATTCCTGAGGCCCCGGCGGCCGGAGGCAAAGAGCCCGGAGCCTCTGCCCCCTTGCACCCAAATGGGCAGCGGGCTGTCCTGAGGGAAGAAGGCCTCCAAAGCAATGCCCCCTTCAGCCACAGCCTGAACCCGGGCAGAGCGGCTGGTCCCGCTAACGGAGCCTAAGCCTCGTGCTCTGCTCTGGGGAGGTCGAATGACTGCTGGGGTCAAAGGTGGACCCCTGGCAGCGCACAGAGCCCCGCACCCCCACGGGCCGTTTTTCCAACTTCCAGGCCCCTTTCTGGGCCCACCCCATCACCATTGGTCTGTAGCCCTCAGGCTGGGAAAAAATAGTGCTCAGGGCCTTTCCACTCCTCCCGGTCACCCCAGCCCAGATCCCTGGCAGATAAGAGCATCCTGAGCTCTGGACCTTGCCAGCTTTTTACCCGGTGAGCCCAAGAGGCCTCAGCAGCCAAGGAGGCGCCCACTCCCAGGATGCAACTTGTGCAAACGCGCGCTCTGTCAAGCACAAACACCAGGCAGGAGCGCACCGTCTTTTCATAGCTCTTTATTGGCAGTGTGAGAAGCCAGTCACCCTCCCCAAGCAAGGCCGGCAACTGAGAGTCCCTTCCAAAGGGCCCCACTCGCCAGGAGATGCTGAAGGGACGCTTTTCTGGGACAGGACCTTATGGAGACCGAGTCCAACTTGGGGAGCCTGGGAAGGCCTCCATCTCTCCCAGGACCCTCAAGTATACACTGACCACCGTCTTCCAGGGTGGGCATCAGGCACCTTCCAGTTAGAGTTAACCAGGAGGAGGGGAATGGACCGGTGAAGGGCAAGGGGAGTCGGCTGGGACCCTCTCAGGACTGCCATACTCCATCTTCACCCAGTGGGTTCCAGTTTATCCTGCAAGAACACAAGGGTTAAGAACCAGCCAGTACCTAGGACTGCCATGCAATTGAGGAGAGGCAAAAGGTTCTCAGAACGCACAGGAACTGGCCTGACAGCCCCCCTGGCCATGCTTCCGGAGTTCCCCAACTGTGGCAGAAAGGAGCTATTGCCCTCTGTCCCCCTATCCCAGTGGCCAAACCCAAGGGCAACTGTGACTGACTGGGCCAAGTCAGAAGCCACCTCTGGGACAGGACGGGACAGGAGAAAGCAGCCTGACACGGGAGCTCCAACGCCCACTAGATCCTGGCTGGGGGCCTTCAGACAAGCTGTGTGACCCCAGGCGAGTGTCTTCATCTCTGGGCTGCAGCCTGGAGGTGGGAGTCCAGCTTTGGAGCCCAAGGAGAAAGGGACCACTCCTGGTCCCCTCCCCCAGTCCCAGCAGGGAACCCAGGAAAGGTTTTAAGCGGCTCTGGGATGCCCCCGGAGATCCGCCGCCACCAGGAGAGCGCAGGGATGCTCCGATGTTCCTTGGGCTTGGTGGGAGGCTGGCCACCTCCGCAGTTCGAGGTGAGCCGGCTGCATGGTAGCCGCTGTCACACGCACAGTGGGTCCCGCAGCACAATGTGCGTTAGTCAGTGGCTCCCCTGCGACCGGAGACTGGAAGTTCGTGATCAGGAACCCGGAGCCCAGACCTGGATGCCAGAGAGAACCCCACAGCAAAGCCCTTGAGGCTAAAGTCTGGAGACTAGAACCTAAGGGCCGGCGGACTGGAGTCCCCGCGCTCAACCCCAGAACCCAAGCACTGAAGCTTACGGGATTAGACCCCGAAGCTCAAGCGTAGCACCTCAGAACGCAGGAGATGAGCCCGAGCCCTGGAGCCGGAGCCTGGAGCTCAAGCGCCAGTACTGCGGAGTGCAAGAGACGAATCCGGAGAAGCCTTGAGCCCAAACCTGGCACCAGCAGAGCGCAGAACCCTGGGGCTGGAGCCTGCAGCCCAAGCGCCGGCACCGCGGAACACAGGAGCCGGAGTCCGGAGCCCAAGCGCCGGCACCGCGGAACACAGGAGACGGAGTCCGGAGCCCGGAGCCCAAGCGCCGGCATCGCGGAACACAGGAAATGAGCCCAAGCGCTGGAGCCCGGATCCCAAGCCTGGCGCCGCGCGCTGGCGCGCAGAAAACCAGTCTGAGCGCTGGAGCCGGGAACCCAAGCGCCAGCACCACGGAACACAGGAGACGAGCCCAAGCGCTGGAGCCCGGAACCCAAGCCTGGCACTGCGGCGCAGGAAACGAGTCCGAGTACAAGCGCGGGAGCCCGGAGCCCAAGACTGGCACCGCGGAGTGCAAGAGACAGCCTGAGCCCTGGAACTAGAGCCCGGCGTCTCAGTGCGCGGGAGACGAGCGCCATCCCAAGCGCTGGAGTCCAGAGCCCAAGCGCTGGCACCCAGGAGCTCGGGAGACGGAACCTGGAACCCGAGCGCTGGCACCGTGAAGCGCACAAGGCAAACCCCAGCCCAAGCTCTGGAATCCAGAGCCCAAGCTTGGCACCGCCGAGCGCAGAGCGCAGAAACTAGAACCCGGAGCAAAGAGCTGGAACCCGAGTTCTGAGCCTGCACCCCGCCCTCCCCTACCCTCCCCGCCCCCGGGGCGCAAGAGAAGAGCGTTGGGTCTCCAAGCGCTGCACTTGAGAGCTCGAAGTCCCGAGCCCGACAATCAGGAGCGGACATCCTTGGAGCCCGGCTCCGCTCTGGGGGGCTCGGCTGCGGCGGCCCCACTCCCGCTGGCACCGCCGTGGAGTTTCCCCGGGCCTGATCCGAGCCTCGAGGGCTGGATCGGCCCGGGACCTCCGTGTCCCCGGCCCCCCAGGCCCCGAGCTACCCCTGGGGCCCCAGGGCCCCGGCCCCCGGCCCCCCGGCCCC
>JAJPUD010011984.1:9032-35643 GCA_023553655.1 Myrmecobius fasciatus
TTCATAAATTAACAACTTTTGTTAAATCCCAAATAGATTCTGCTTTCCAGAAGAATGCTCAGGTCTTTTATCAACGACTTCAGACATCCGACCCGATGGAACAATTGCCTGCTGTCACACTGGAGCCCCTTGATTTTACTAAGTTAGATCAAGAGCTTCGGACCCTCTGGTATAAGAGGTGTTGTTAAAAGGGCCATAAGCTGTGGATTGGTCAATGACAGGATTAGTATGGCCCTGACACGGATAATCATGCCAATGGCTGCAGGGATCACCCAATGACGGGATTAGTGGGAGCCCGAGGTCTGGAGGGTTTGGAAGCAACCCACATAGCCTAAGACAGGGGCTATGCCACATGCTGCCTGGTTACCCAATGATGGGATTAGTGTGGGTCCACTCCCAAAGGATTCTCTGAGGCCGCTCCCATAGCCTAAGACAGGGGCCCTGCCAATTCTAAGGCACCCTATTCAGGAAACACAAGCCATATAGCCTAAGACAGACCTTCCACCGACCCTGCTATTCTGCCTCTTACAATGTAAAACCGGAGGGGTTGCCTGGAGCCGAAAATATGATAAAACAGGAATGTCTGGGGCCGAGAATTTGAATGCACAGGAAGAACAAACATATGCTAACTACTCCCAGAGATTATCCAACCATATCCGCGTCCTTGCATTCCACACCCTGCTGCCCAACCCAACTACCTCCACATTCCTGAAACTCCTCACCCAGAACGGCATTAGCCTATATAATCCCCGCCCTTTTGTTTCAATAAATGAGACTATTCCATCTGCCATGTAGTCTCCTTCCTCTCTCTCTCGCCTATTCTCTCCCTTCAGGTCGGGTCCTCCTCGCCCCCACGAATTACTAAAGTCCTGCTGGACAGGACAGTCCCCCACAATCCTCTCTCTGGGTGCAAATGGCTCTTTCCATCACAAGACCATGGGAACTGTCCTGAATCACCTCACAGAGGTTATGTCCATCAGAATTGATCATCATATAATTTGTTGCTGTATACAATGTTTTCTTGGTTCTACTCACTTCACTTAGCAGGCCTTTTTTGAAATCATCCAAGCAAAACACTTTTGAGGAGGGATAGAGTTGAAAGGAGAGAGAGAGAATAGAATAAACAAAGGAAATAGTTAGCAATGGTAATTGTGAAAAGACTTTTGAAGCAAATTTCTCTGATAAAGGCTTCATTTCTCAAGCATTTGGAAACTAAATCAAATTTATATATATATATAAAGAGCCATTCCCTAGTTAATAAGTAATCAAAAAGATACTAACAGTTTTCAAATAAAGTAATCAAGCAACTTATAACTAAATAAAAAAATACTCTAACTCACTATTGATTAAAACAACTGAGGTACTGTCTCATACCTATTAGATTGGCTAATTGGACAGAAAAGAAAAATGACATTGAGGGAATGTGGAGAAAATGAAACAAATAATGCATTGTTGGTAGAACTGTGAACTGATTCAAACATTTTCTAGAGGAATTTGGAACTATACCCAAAAAGCTATAAAACCAAGTGTACCTTTTGACCTAATAATACCACTATTAGTCATGTATCCCAAAAGAAATTTTTAAAAAGGGAAAGGACCTATATGCACAATTTATTTATAGAAGCTCTTCACTTAGGGCAAAGAATTGGAAATTGAAGGGAGGCCCATCAATTGAGGAATGGCTGAATAAATTGTGATATGTAATTATGATGGAATGAATGCTATTATGCTATAAGAAATTATAAGCAGGATGCTCTCAGAAAAACCTGGGAAAACTTCCATGAGCTCATGGAAAGTGAAATATACTGTGTACAAAGTAACAGTAATATTGTAAGATGATCAGTTATAAATGACTTTGCTATTCTCAGAAATACAATGGAAAAAAAAGACCTGAAAACAGATTGAAGCATACTTTTTTTAAACTTTATTTTTCTTGAGATTTGGGGGTCTTGGGACGATCGATGTTTTTTTTCACAACATGACTTTTATGGAAATGTTTTGTGTAACTTCACATATGCCTTTTTGTAAGTAATATAGTATATTTTAATTGAAAAAAATTAAGATTAAAGCATTACACATTTCTTTCATCAAATAAAACAGTATATTAAAGTCACTTATCCAAGTATTAAACATTTCTTTAATATCTCCTTTCTCATAACAGCACCAGCAAGAAATGGCAAGTGTTCAAAAATCTCTTCAATCCATGTTATTCTGATGGCTCTTTGAAGAAAGAACTTGGTGGGGCAGCTAGGTGTTGTAGTGGATAGAGCACCAGCCCTGAAGTCAGGAGGATCTGAGTTCAAATTTGGTCTCAGACACTTAACATTCCCTAGCTGTGTGACCTGTCTGTGGTCTGAGTGCCACTAGCTGTGGCAAGTCATTTAACCCCAATTGCCTCAAAAAAGCAAGAAAAGAAAAAAAAAAGAAAGAACTTGGACCTAAATAATTTGATACAATTACAGCCATTAGCTAAAAGAAAACACGTGTCTTCTTAATGAGGTTCAAGGAGGGGGGAAGGGAGGGAATCTGAAACTCAAAGTTTTAAAAACATATATTAAAAATTATTTTACCTGTAACTGGGAAAAATAAAATTCTTAGTAATGGGGAAAAATTAAAAAGAATGAACAAGATTGTAGTTTACTCTTTTCTTTATAATGCTTCTCTGCCAGCTTGCCACAAACAAAACTGGGGCAATCAGGAATTGCCACTAGAGATAATGCTGATTTTAAATTCAAAATGCAGACTTCTTAAATATCATGCTGGACACAATCAGCAGAGAGTTTCTGTAACAGGACCAAGGAGAGTATGTTTTAGTACTATAGACTGTTAGGCAGGGGTAGCAGAAGGCTAATAAGTCACTGCTGTTGACTATAGAACTGGAAAGGGAAGGGTACTCGGTGTGCCCTAGACTGTTAACCACCTCAGAACCCAGTGAATTGATGAACCTTCCCTTGTCCATACTCTGTGAATTTTCTGGTTGTGCCCCCAAAATTAGAAGGGTCAATAGGAGGAGTTTGAGAATATGATTGAGATAGCAAGCTCTATATCAGAGTAATTTACATTCTTCTGTTTCATTTTCATTATCTTCAATAAGCATATGACTATAAGATGTCTCATACCAGTGCCTTGTGCCTGATAAAAATAGGGTCATTGACTAAGAGAGGAATTTCTAAGTATAAGGTGGGAGTTAAAGCCCATAAACTTCCCATTTCTTATATCATCTCATTACCAAAGTCTGAGTTCAGCCAGTGTGGGTAAATTTATTCAGCACAGTTCTAGTTTAAAGCTGTCTAGGTATTTGTAAGCTGAGTGCCTTTGATTGCCACAAAGCATATATTTTAGAAGCATATTCTTTAGAAGACTATCTTAAAGACATGGTGATATAGAGTGAATAAAGAACAAGCCTTGGAGGCAGGAAGGCCTGAATGGATTCAACTCCTATTTCTAATACATATTGACCAGGAAATATAGGCACTTAATAAGTGGGTATACTTGTGAAGGAGTTGTCATAGACTTTTTTTTTTTTTTTTGGTGTGTGTGTGTGTAATGTTTTATACAAATTCTTCTTACTGTATTATCTTAGTGAATATTCCTTTTAAAAAGTTAATTGAATACAATAATCATGTCGGAAAGTATGTCTGTGGGCGTTTCTGAGCATTAGAACAATGGGCAAACTTTTCAAGTCTACCCTTGAAGGGACATAAAAGCCACATTGTGGGATCTCAGGAAGTCATTTAACCTTTCCCTAGCCAATTCTCTAAAATTGTAAGTTGTGTAGACAGTACTAGCAAACATTGGAAAAGGAAATTTCCTTATCTGAGTATTCTCTAAATCATAGGTCCACTATCCACTATACTCGTGTGCCTTGTAGAGAAATCAGATGATGCATTTCCTCACAGATTTGTGTCTGTTTGTCTTTTTATCAACTTATGGGTAGCAGTATAGGAACTGCTTTCTATTACTTAAGGGGCAGCTACGATGAAGTGGATAGAGTGGAAGACCTGCAATCAGAAAGACTCATCTTCCTGAGTTGAAATCTGGTCTCAGGTACTTACTAGCTCTGATCCTGGGCAAGACACTTAATTCTATTTAACTCAGTTTCCACATCTATAAAGTAACCTGGAGAAGGAAATGCAAAACCACTTCAATATCTTTGCCAAGAAAAACCCAAATGGAGTCATGGAAAATTGTGTATAACTGAAAATGACTGAACATGTTATACATATACAATCATTTTAAACATATTTACGTATTAGTCATATTATGAAATAAAAATCAGAACAAAATAGAAAAGCCACATGAAAGGAGAAAAAGTGAAAATATTGTGTTTAATCTGCATTCAATCTCCATAGCTCTCCCTCTGGATACAGATGGCATTTTCTATCCCAAGTCTATTGGATCCAATATCTTGGGTCATTATATTGCTGAGAAAAGCTAAGTTCACTATAGATGATTATCATACAATCTTGCTGTTAATGCACACAATGTTCTGGTTCTGCTCACTTCACTCAGCATCAGTTCATGTAAGTCTTTCCAGTTATTTTTTGAAATCCACCTGCTCATCATTCTTATAGAACAATAGTATTCCATTACATTCACATACCACAACTGTTCAGTATTCCTCAATTGATGGATTTCCCCTCAATTTCTAATTGCTGCTACAATTTTTTTTTTTTTTTTTTTGGCCCAGGGTCACACAGCTAGGAAGGGTTAAGTGACTAAGGTCAAATTTGAACTCGTGTTCTCCTGACTTCAGCCTGTGCTCCATCCACCGGGCCACCTAGTTGCCCCTACAAATATTTTTATATGGGTAGGTCTTTTCCCCCTTTTTATGATTTCTTTGACATATAGACTCAGTAGTAGTATTGCTGAATGAAAGCATTAAACAGTTTTATAGCCCTCTGGGCATAGTTCTAAACTGCTCTCCAGAATAGTTGGATCAGTTCACAACTCCTGTATATGTGTTTTTTTAAAATATCATTATGAATTTAACAATTTTCAACAAGACTAAATATTTTAATTTTTAATTTCTTGCATGCAAAGAGCTGTTTTTATTGAAGCTTTTTATTTTCAAAACATATGCAAGCATGATTTTTTTCACCATTTACTCTTGCAAAACCTTGTGTTCCAATTTCTTCCCCTCCCCCCTCCCCATCCTCTCTCCTAGATGGCAAGTAATCCAATATATGTTAAACATGGTAAAAAAATATATATATGTAAATCCAATATAGACATATATTCATGCAAATATCTTGCTGCATAAGAAGAACTAGCTCAAAAAGGAAAAAAATAAAATAAAATAAAATTCAAGCAAACAACAACAAAAGAAATGAAAATGCCATGTTGTGACACATACTCAGTTCCCACAATCCTCTCTCTGGGTGTAGATGGTTCTCATCATTACAAGATTATTGGAACTGGCCTGAATAATCTCACTGCTGAGACGAGCCATATCCATCAGAATGATCATCATATAATTTTGCCTTTACTGTGTATGGAACTCTTTCCAGGCCTCTCTAAAATCATCCTGCTGATCTTTTTTTTTTTTTTTTTTTTTAGGAAATAATATTCCATAATATTCATATACTATAATTTATTCAGCCATTCTCCAATTGATGGGCATCCACTCAGTTTCCAGTTTCTAGCCACTACAAAAAGGGCTGCCACAAACATTTTTACACATGTGAGTTCCTTCCCCTCCTTTAAGATCTCTTTGGGATATAAGCCCAGTAGAAACACTTCTGGATCAAAGGGTATGCACAGTTTGATAACCTTTTGAGAATAGTTCCAAATTGCTCTCCAGAATGACTGGATCTGTTCACAGTTCCACCAACAATGTATTAGTCTCAGTTTTCCTACATCCCCTCCAACATTCATCATTATCTTTTCCTGTCATCTTAGTCAATCTCAGAGGTGTGTAGTAGTATCTCAGAGTTGTCTTAATTTGCATTTCTCTGATCAATAGTGATTTAGTGGAGCTTTTCACATGACTAGAAATGGTTTTAATTTCTTCATCTGAAAATTGTCTATTCATATCCTTTGATCATTGGATGGATCAATTGGAGAATGGCTTGGATTCTTATAAATTTGAGTCAATTCTCTATATATTTTAGAAATGAGGCCTTTATCAGAATCCTTAAATGTAAAAACATTTTCCCAATTTATTGCTTCCCTTCTAATCTTGTCTGCATTAGTTTTGTTTGTACAAAAAACGTTTTAGCTTAATATAATCAGAATTATCTACTGGGTGTTCAATAATGAGTTCCTGTTCTTTGGTCAAAATTTTTTTTCCTTTTCCACAGATCTGAGAAGTAAACTATCCTATGTTCTTTTAATTTGCTTATATTATCATTCTTTATGTCTAAATCATGAACCCATTTTGACCTTATCTTGGTATATGGTGTTAGGTGTGGGTCAACATCTAGTTTCTGTCATATAAGTAAGAATAATTTTTTTTAGTACAAAGTGTTTATTGCTTATAAAAATAAGTTATTTAACAATGTAGATTTCTGGTACCATATGTGAAGCTCTCATTAAAATGACAATAGCTCCTGAGAATCACTTATGATGATTTCACCACTAACAAACACAGAACATGCTGTATTACTTTCTTATGTTATATTATTATTCTTATATTATGTACACAAAACAGTTTTCAAAAGCACCGGTTCAGCCTTAATACATAGCAAAGCACTGTTTACTAAAGGAAAAGAATGAATGTATTGATGCTGAGAAGTAAATGAACTACTGAGCCATCAATATTGCTTAGGGTGGATCTGGAGAAGTTTTGGGTGCTAGATTTAGTTTTCTACCTGCTTGTCATCCTGAGGGCCTGAAAGCAGGGCTGGGAAGGGTTACTGTCTGCAGTTGTCATGGAAGGCTTTGAGGGTTCAGAAATCCCTCCATGTGGGAGGAAGGCCATCTTGCAAAAACTTTCCCCAGCACTGGCATAGAGCCTGGAACAGTTTTATTTAACTTCTTAACCAGGTCATAAAGGACCTGACTACAACATCTGGCATCTGTGGTAATTGGTAGTGGAGGAGGGCAGTGATGGCATGATCTGTCACCTTTTGGAACACCTGATAATTGGACTTAGATCATATGTCAAACTTTCCATCTTCTGCATATACATTTTCATTATATCCTTTTACAATTGTTCCATCAATGAAGAGGCTCCTCATGAGCACAATAAATTTTCAGCACCTTTCCTAAAGTAACCAAAAGCATCACATGTTCCATTGGGTCTGGATAAATGAATCAACATTTCAGGGAGCATCCTATCAATATGGCTAATCACATCACTAACACACAGTAGTGGTAAGACAAGAGTTGTAAGTTGAGCTTTAGGTCTCTGTTTTGCGGATACTCCCATCTGGATAGCAGAATGTTTCAGAGACTGTTGATTCAGGAGACCAAAAGCTAGACCTGCATGGTACGGCAACTTGTTCAACCACTTATATGCTTGAAGAAGCTGGCTATAGAGAGGAGTCTTGTCCTGAACAGGATCTAGGTTTAACAATCCACTATTATGAAGAGGGTGGTTCTCAGATGGCTTGTCTACCAAGTTACTCAGATGTTCTAGTTCATTGAGGTCCTGATTGACAAAGTGCAGGTGGTCTTGAAAGTGGCCCTCCAGCATCTCCTTATTCCTCAAGCCCTCCTTCAGGCAGTCAAACACCCAGCTCACACTGGAACACAGCACCTGGATGTTGCCAATGGCCTGAACAAAGGCCTCCAGATTCATTCCGGGGCTCAACACATCTGCCATAGCAAACACTACCAGCCCTGGCCTCCAAGAATAAATATTTTAAAAACAAAGTAGCAAAATCAAATCTCCAAGTCCTAGCCTTTAACAAGACAGGCCCACAATAATTAACAATAATTAAGCAAAGAAACAGCATTTATCCTATGTCTTCTTCCAAATCTGTCCTGAATTTTGCCATACTCAACCTAATTTTCTTTCCTTTCATCTCTTTTGTCTTTTTCTTATTTCTTAATAGAAATATAACCAGCATGTTTATAGTTCTGATCAGTTGATTTCCCTTTGCATGATATTTTTGGTCTTTCCCTCTATACTTGAATGTTTCCTATTTATTATTTCTATAAATTGTCATAATCTTCTTTTATATTAATAAGCCATAACTTATTCAATCATTCTCCAATTGTTGAATGCTACTTCCAAATTTTTACTATTATTAATGCTTTTGTACATACTAGGTTTCTCCACTCTTGATATTTTTGAAATAGAGTCCTAACAATGAAATTGCAAATTTTAACATTTTGTGATTTATTTTATGTTGCCACATTGTTTTGCAAAATATTTGCACCAGTCTATAGTCTTATCAATCATGTATCTCCAATTATCCTTTGGATCTTCTAGAATGCATGTTCAGTAGGCACTTCTAAAGCAGAACTCATCTTTTCCTCCAAGTAGTATCTTTTCTAAACTTCCCTAGGTTCTATTGAGAATATCATCATTCTGTTATGGAATATTATTGTTCTATAAGAAACAACCAGCAGGATGATTTCAGAGAGGCCTGGAGAGACTTGCTTAACTGATGCTGAGTAAAATGAACAGAACCAGGAGATCAACATACAGGGCAACAACAATACTATATGATGATCAATTCTGATAAACATGGCTCTCTTCAACAATGAAATGTTTCAAACCAGTTCCAATTGTTCAGTGATGAAAAAAGTCATATACATCTAGAGAGAGGGAAATGAAATGTAGACCACAACATAGCATTTTCATGTTCTCTATTGACGTTTGCTTGCATTATGTTTCCCTTCTCAGATTTTTTTTCTTGTAGATCCAACTTTTCTTGCACAGCAAGATAACTGTAAAAATATGTATGTACATATTTTATTTGTCAAATATTTTAATATAATTAACATGTAGTGGACTTCCTGCCATCTAGGGGAGGGGTGGGGACTAGGAGGGAAAAATTTGTAATGGAAAGCTTTGCAAGGGTCAGTGTTGAAAAATGACCCATACATATGTTTTACAAATAAAAAGCTTTAATAAAAATAATAAATAAAAAAGAAACAAACAAATAAATAAAAAGAGAATATCATCATTCTTCTAGTCATTCAAGTTTGCAACTTCAGTGTCCTATACTCTTTCTTACTTCACATTCAAACTCAAATCTACATCCATCCTACCCATCTTTCTCCATGAATCATTTTAATTCAGGTATACATAACCTCTTAGCTGAAGAATGCAGAAGCTTTCTTATTCAGCTCTCAATAATTCTCTCTACTCTTTAATCCAACCAATCAATGAACAAGTATAAATTCTTATTATACACCAAGCACTGAACTAACACATGAGGAGACAAAGAAAAAGCAAAATAATGTCTGTCCTTATGGTAAGCAAAATAAACTAAAGAAAACTGAGGCAACATTTTCTTTAGGGCAAAATGAATTTAACAATGACCTACAAGGATGAATGGGATAAACTCAGTGAAGACCTTTCATGGGAATGTGGCCTTGATCTAATTGTGACTAGAGACTGCAATAACAGCTTGAGCTATAGTAAAAGCTGCAGGTATTCAGTTTATCTTAGATAAACATTTCCCTCCCCAACCTCTTAATTAGTATTTAAATACTTAGTGGATGAAGAGTTTGTTTTTTACTAACATTCTTTTGTTTCTGGGATATAAGCCTGGACTCCCCCAGACCATGGGAGAAAAGGTTAGCATGGGGATGCTTCTGGTTAGGGTCTTTGCATTTTGCACTTTGTACTCCTCTACTGATACCTTTTCTGTTGGGAGTTGCCCTTTCTCTGGAGATCATAATAAATCCCTTTTTGCTTTTTACCTTGAGAGTCTCTGGTTTTAATTTAGGTAGTCCCACACACCAATCTTTTAAATTTGCGATCTACAGGGTCTTTTAAATTTAGGTATGTCTTCCTTCTGATTGGCCTTACAATGGACCCTTATTCGGGATCTTTGGCTGCTGATAGAGCAATTTGATTTAAATTATTGGCTATAGCCAGCCCAAATAATAAATCCATCATACTCGGGTTGCTGATTCAACTTGGAGGAGAGAAGACACAGTCTGACATCCCCAGATATTTTAATAAGGAGATGGGTTAAAGGTCACCTTGGCTCTTCCCTATTACTTCCTCAGTAATCCTCAAGTGATAGAATTATTTTGCTGAATTCTAGTGTAGTAAAGCCATGTTTTGATTCAATCAACTTGAATTTGAGTTGAGTGAGCAGTGAGGGAGGTTATAAAGATGGATTAAACCAGGGTAGGCTGAGATAGAAACTCAAATGACTGAGTAAAAGCAGGATGTAATTATAAGACAAAAGTTTAACTTTTATATTCATTTGTACCTCTTAGAAGCCCTTGTTTATTTCAAAACTCAGTTTGAGCCCCACCTTCTCCAGGAAGCCTTTCCTGATTTTCTAGTTACTAGTGCCCTCTCCCCAAAAATTACCCTGTGGTGTGTGTGTGTGTGTGTGCATGTGTGTGTGTGTGTGTGTGTGTGCGCATAGAAAGAGAAACACATGGAGAGAGAGAGAGGGAGAGAGTTAAGTCATGAAAAAAATCAAACTAAGTATAGGAATAAAGTGTCTTTAATCAAGATAATAGGATAACACACCTGCCACCTTGGGGGATGGACTGCCAGGAGATCTATGAGAAAAATTCTCATACATTTAGGAGAAAAGGGGAAGAACTCATATTAAGTAGCAAGGCCTGCAAGAATGACCACTCATTCTGATTAATTTGTCCACTGGCATCTAACTTGCCATAACTTTCAATGAATGGGATGAAGACATTAGAGGCTGAGATGCAGCTCAAGCTAGATTCCCTTAAAAGGTAAGATCCCAGGTATGGGGACTTAGAGTATGATTCGGTTTAACCTAATCAAGAGTACATATTTTAAGAATAGGAATGCAAAGACATTACTAGAATTCTGATTATTAAGAAGGAATGGCCGGCAATAAGTGATTTTATATTTGATATTAACAATTTTCCTGTGAATATATAATTGCACATACTTATATATGTGCATTTCCCTATTAGAATCTGTGTTCCTTGAGATCAGGTTTGGTTTTATATCTTTGCATCACTAGCCATTAGACTAAGGCTATAAGCACTTCATAAGTGCATGTTGAATAATTAAATACATTATGACACATAATGCTCATTACACTGTGGAATATTATCCTGATCTTGTTAATGACTGGCATCTCTATGACATTTTCTTTCTTTTTTTTTTTGACTTTTTTTTTATTAAAAGCTTTTTATTTACAAAACATATGAGTGATTTTTCTACATTGACCTCTGCAAAAACTTTTTTTATTGTTCCAAGCTTTTCCCCTCCTTCCCCCCACCCCCCACTCCTAGATGACAGGTAATCTAATACATGCTAAATATGTTGAATTATATGACAAATCCAATATATGTATACATATCTATACAGTTATCTTACTGCACAAGAAACATCAGATCTAGAAAGAGAGAAAAAAAAAAAAACCTAAGAAGGAAAACAACATGCATGGAAATATTCACAGAAAGCGTTAAAATGCTGTGTTGTGGTTCACACTCAGTTCCCTCAGGCCTCTCTCTGGATGTATATGACTATCTTCATCGCTGAACAATAGGAACTGGTTTGAATCACATCATTGCTGAAGAGAACCACGTCCATCAGAATTGATCATTGTATAGTCTTGTTGCTGTGTATAATGTTCTCCTGGTTCTGCTGATTTCACTCAGCATCAGTTCATGCAAGTCTCTCCAGGCCTCTCTGAAATCATCCTGCTGGTCGTTTCTTACAGAACAATAATATTCCATAACATTCATATACCATAATTTATTCAGCCACTCTCCAATTGATGGGCATCCTTTCAGTTTCCAGTTTCTTGCCACTACAAAAAGGGCTGCCACGCACATTTTTGCACATGTGGGTCCCTTTCCCTCCTTTAAAATCTCTTTGGGATATAGGCCCAGTAGAAACACTGCTGGGTCAAATGGTATGCACAGTTTGATAACTTTTTGAGCATAGTTCCAAATTGCTCTCCAGAATGGTTGGATCCGTTCACAGTTCCACCAACAATGTATCAGTGTCCCAGTTTTCTCACATCCCCTCCAACATTCATCATTATGTTTTCCTGTCATCTTAGCCAATCTGACAGGTGTGTAGTTGTATCTCAGAGTTGTCTTAATTTGCATTTCTCTGATCAATAGTGATTTGGAACACCTTTTCATGTGACTAGAAATAGTTTCAATTTCTTCATCTGAAAATTGTCTGTTCATATCTTTTGACCTTTTATCAATTGGAGAATGGCTTGAATTCTTATATATTTGAGTCATTTCTCTATATATTTTAGAAATGAGGCCTTTATCAGAACATTTGGATGTAAAAATATTTTCCCAGTTTATTGCTACCCTTCTAATCTTGTCTGCATTCATTTTGTTTGTACAAAAACTTTTTAACTTGATATAGTCAAAGTTATCTATTTTGTGATTAATGATGATCTCTAGTAGTTCTTTGGTCACAAATTTCTTCTCCCTCCACAGGTCTGAGAGGTAGACCATCCTACATTGTTCTAATTTGTTTATAATATCATTCTTTATGCCTAGATCATGAATCCATTTCGACCTTATCTTGGTATATTATTAGGTGTGCGTCAATGCCTAGTTTCTTCCATACTAGTTTCCAATTTTCCCAGCAGTTTTTGTCAAATAGTGAGTTTTTATCCCAAAAACTGGGGTCTTCAGGTTTATCAAACACTAGATTACTATTGTCATTGAGTATTTTGTCCTGTGAACCTAACCTATTCCACTGATCCACTACTCTATTTCTTAGCCAGTACCAAATGGTTTTGATGACCACTGCTTTATAATATAGTTTTAGATCTGGTACAGCTAGGCCACCCTCATTTGCATTTTTTTCATTAATTCCCTTGAAATTCTTGACCTTTTGTTTTTCCAGATGAATTTTGTTATTTTTTCTAGGTCAGTTAAATAATTTCTTGGGAGTTTGATTGGTATAGCACTAAATAAATAGATTAGTTTAGGTAGTATTGCCATCTTTATTATATTCGCTCGACCTATCTAAGAGCACTTGATATTTTTCCAATTATTTAGCTCTGACTTTATTTGTGTGGAGAGTGTTTTATAGTTTTGCTCATATAGATCCTGACTTTCCCTTGGCAGATATATTCCCAAATATTTTATACTATCGAACGTTATTTTAAATGGAATTTCTCTTTGTATCTTTTGCTGTTGCATTTTGTTGGTGATGTATAAAAATGCTGATGATTTATGTGGATTTATTCTGTATCCTGCAACTTTGCTAAAGTTGTGGATTAATTCTAATAGTTTTTTTTAGTGGATTCTCTAGGGATCTCTAAGTAGACCATCATATCATCTGCAAAGAGTGTTAATTTGGTTTCCTTATGACCTACTCTAATTCCTTTAATCTCTTTTTCTTGTCTTATTGCCAAAGCTAGCATTTCTAATACAATATTGAATAGTAATGGTGATAGTGGGCAACCCTGTTTCACTCCTGATCTTATTGGGAATGGTTCCAGTTTATCACCATTACATATGGTGCTAGCTGATGGTTTTAAATAGATGCTACTGACTATTTTAAGGAAAAGTCCATTAATTCCTATACTCTCTAGTGTTTTTAATAGGAATGGATGTTGGATTTTATCAAATGCTTTTTCTGCATCTATTGAGATTATCATATGTTTTTTGTTAATTTGGTTATTGATATAGTCAATCATGTTAATAGTTTTCCTAATATTGAACCATCCCTGCATTCCTGATATAAATCCTACTTGGTCATGGTGTATTATTCTGGGAATGATTTTCTGTAATCTCTTTGCTAATATTTTATTTAAGATTTTTGCATCAATATTCATTAGGGAGATTGGTCTATAATTTTCTTTCTCTGTTTTTGTTTTACCTGGTTTAGGTATCGGTACCATGTCTGTATCATAAAAGGAATTTGGTAGGGGTCCTTCATTCCCTATTTTTTCAAATAGTTTATATAATATTGGAGTTAATTGTTCTTTAAATGTTTGATAGAATTCACATATAAATCCATCTGGTCCTGGGGATTTTTTCTTAGGGAGTTGATTAATGACTTGTTCTATTTCTTTTTCTAAAATGGGACTATTTAAGTAATTTATTTCCTCTTCTGTTAATCTGGGCAATCTATATTTTTGTAGATATTCCTCCATTTCACTTAGGTTATCAAATTTATTGGCATAAAGTTGGGCAAAGTAACTCCTGATTATTGCTTTAATTTCCTCTTCATTGGTGGAAAGTTCTCCCTTTTCATTTTTGAGACTAACAATTTGATTTTCTTCTTTCCTTTTTCTAATCAAATTAACTAGAGATTTATCTATTTTGTTGTTTTTTTTTAT
Source organism: Myrmecobius fasciatus (assembly GCA_023553655.1). NCBI lineage: Eukaryota > Metazoa > Chordata > Mammalia > Dasyuromorphia > Myrmecobiidae > Myrmecobius > Myrmecobius fasciatus. The sequence goes on from JAJPUD010011984.1 coordinate 23,426, forward strand.
AAAACCAACTTTTAGTTTTATTTATTAATTCAATATTTTTTTTCCTTTTAATTTTATTAATCTCTCCTTTTATTTTTAGGATTTCAAGTTTGGTATTTGATTGGGGGTTTTTAATTTGTTCTTTCTCTAGCTTTTTTAGTTGCAAGCCCAATTCATTGATTTTCTCTTTCTCTATTTTATGCAAATAAGCATCTAGAGATACAAAATTTCCCCTTATTACCGCTTTGGCTGTATCCCACAAATTTTGGTATGTTGTCTCATTATTGTTATTCTCTTGGACGAAATTAGTAATTGTGTATGTAATTTGCTGTTTCACTCATTCATTCTTTAGGATGAAATTATTTAGTTTCCAATTGCTTTTTGGTCTATTTTCTCCTGGCCTTATATTGCATGTGATTTTTATTCCGTCATGATCTGAAAAAAATACATTTACTATTTCTGCCTTCCTGCATTTGATTTTGAGGTTTTTGTGTCCTAACACATGGTCAATTTTTGTATAAGTTCCATGGACTGCTGAGAAAAAAGTAAACTCCTTTCTGTCTCCATTTAATTTCCTCCAAAGAGATCTCTATGACATTTTCAAGAATTTTTAACTTCAAGCTGTATTATAGTTTTTGTTTAACTATTTCACTCATTTCCCAATATTACTCAATTTCTAACCTCAACAGTGAAATTCCCCTGGCATTCATATCCAGGCCTTCTTGACTGCAAGTCACAAGCCCAGCATATTCTCTTTCTACACTGCCTTGTCTCCTTCCACCCCTGGAATTTTCTTTAAAGTAGATGATGGCCCTCTAATGCACATCTTGCCTTTCATTCCCCATCCTTAAAAGACCTCTAGGTGTTTCTATTTGGGAAATAAAGATGTTGGACTAAGTTAAGAGTTCTTCACTTTTTTGTACTATAGACAGCTTGGGCCGTTTGTTGAAGCCTTGTGAACCTCTTTTCTCAGAATAAATTTTTTTTTGACTAAATTTCAATCAGAAGTTAGTGAAAATTAATTAGGGAGGTTTAGATTGTAGCCTGGCATTAGGAAAATCTGAGTTCAATTCCAGACACCAAAACTAACTGTATGACCCTGAGAAAATAATTTAATTTCTGCCTCTGTTTCCTAGGCAATAAAATTAGGTATAGCATCTGCCTCACAGGGTTGTAATAAAGATAAAATGAGATAATAGTTGTAAAATGTTCTGCAAAGTTTAAAGTGATATAGAAATAATTATTGAAATAAAGATGTAATTTTTTTCATCCAAATTCATGGGCTCCTTGCTTTATTCATAGGCTAGGGGCATGGTGAAGGGGAGAGGCTTGATCCATGCACCTCAAGTTTAGAATCCCCAGACTAGATGATTTAGACTAAAGTCCTTTCCAGTTCTAATTCTCTGTGATTACAATTTCCATTATAAGGCATCTCCCTCCTACCCTCCTCACACACATATACAAAATCCCACTACCTTCACAAATCCTATGATTGAAATTAAGGGTTTTTTTGTTTTGTTTTGCTTTGTTTTTTGGAGCTCTTGGAATCTCTAAAGGATGGAAATAGTAGGGATCAGGAGATATTGGAGAATTACTGAGATACTTCTAAGACTTAAAATTATGAATCTGTTGCCAATCTACATGGTAAAGGGAATTTCCTCAGAGTGAGCCCCTTACCCTTGAAATCAATCCAGTAAAAACAAATAATAATAAAAACCAAGAGGGGAGAAGAGGGGAAAAAAAAAAGACTGAGTTTAAGGCCACAAGGAATCTCCAAGCGGTAGACTAGTTCTCCGGGTGTGTGAGCCTTTTGATACTGTTCACTTTTTCTCTGGTTCTTATGTGCCAATTGTGGTTCTCCCCACTCCCACGAGAGGGCAGCTCCTCCAGCATGCATTATGTCACGAGCCAAAGCCCAAGACCCAGACAGTGCAGGAGACCGAGCTCCAAGCTGAAGAAGTAAGGGGTACCGGGCCCTTCAGAAGAGCCGGAGGTGGAAACAGTTCGTGAAACAGCAAGCCGGCTGTCAGTCTGAAACCTACGAAAGACAGGTAAGGGGCTGAAAGAAACCTCAGTCTCAATGTCTTTGTTCGCCGAGACGGGGGACTAAAGGATTAATAAAGGCCGGAGGCGGAGGCATGGATTCCTATTTCTCCATCTCTCTTTCTCTTAGGGAGTCAGTTGTCTCCCCTACGTATTAGCTCTCAAACCGACTGACAGCTTGACAGGAGGTTAAGTGTGTAGGAGCCGGAGCTGGAGGGGGCTCTCTGCGGACCGAATTCTCCCACACGTATTCGCAGCTCTTAGACTCCTCCCCATCTCAGGCTGGAACTCCTCCACTAACATCCCTATGTGGACTCTTGGACCTGGCTTAGATGCCCTTTGGAGAAGAGATCGAGATCCCGCCGAGGCCTGAGACCACCTGACAGGTCATCGCTGGAGTCTGAATGTGTGTGGAAGAAACTGGGCTGACTAGCTGGGGATGGGGGAAGAGTGCGGTTCTGAATCCATCCTTGCAGCTCGATCTCTCTTGTGTTTTATGTGTGTTGGGGGTGGAGGGAACTGGAGTGATATAGGCCTAGAGGGGAATAAGAGAAAGAACCATTCTCTCCACTCATTCTCCACTGCCTTAACTACTGTCTCCTCAATACCCTCCATCTTTCCCTATCCTTTTCTTCTTGTTCCATATATTTGAATCTGCTTCTTCCCCACCCCCAATCAAACCACTTCAACTATGTTAGGAAAGGAGGGAGGGAACGCCTCTTTGCTGTTCTGGGATTCCTCTGTTTTCACAATTGGAAGCACTCAATCCCTAGAACTTCCTCTGGGTTATGTTCATCTTCTCTGGAATCCTCCTAGCTCTTATACCCTAAATTGACCCACAGAGCACAAATGCATATCCTCCCTTAGGCTCAAGGAGCAGGTTGTCTGGTAAGTTTAGAAAGCAATCAGGATCTGCTAGAGTGGGGAACTTAAAAAAAAAAAAAAAAAAAGCAGGTTAATATTTAATTTTAAATCAGCAAGTGTGTGGATGGGTGGTGTGCTGAGATAGTCAAATAGGAATATGTGAAACAGATTGGGAGCAGGGGAGTAGGTAGGAAAAAATAGTACAAAAAATCATATAGGGAAAAAGAATTTACAGGCAGGTCTTGAGGTAAGGAGACAAGATTATGACACGAGTTTCTAGTTTCAGGATTATGGATGTAGAGCTATACAGATATAGAAGGGACTTTTGAGATTTTCTAGTCTAACTCCACAGTAGAAGTCAGATGTTGAGCTCCAATCTCTCAATGGGTCTCTTCCTCTTTTCTCTAATTCTAGAATGAAACTGGGACGAAAATCAGTTTGCAGCTTCCTGCTACTGTTCTCTGCTGCTGTGTGTCTTTTCTTCTTTCACAATTGGAAACATTCAATTCCTAGAGCTTCCTCTAGATTGTGGTCATCTCCAGAGTCCTCCAAGCTCAAATATACTCAACTGGCTCCAGAGCCTCAATATGCACACATTCCCTTCAGGCTCAAGGAACAGGTTGTCGGGTAAGTCAGAAAGTGATGAGGACCTGGTACTGAGGAAGTAAAAAAAAAAAGACAGGTTCTCTTATTTTTGATTTTTACTGTATGTTTTAATTATTCTTTTAAAAAGCCTTAATGAAATGGTCAGAGTACTAGAACCATAGAGTAAAAGAACTTGAACCATCAAGAGTAACTGAAAACATAGATAATTTAGGCTAGAAAGGGGATCTTTGAGGGCATCAATTTCATTATCCTTATTTTACAGAGAAGGAAATTGGGTACAGAGAAGTAAAATGTACTTGCCCAGGGTCACACAGCTGTCTAGTAGCAGCCCAATATTGAAAACACGTATTCCCAGTACATTTGGAATACCATGGTTCAAATCTGCTATTTACTGCCTTAGTAGCCATTCTCCTTTCTGGACTTCAGTTTAGTCAGCTAGCATTCATTCATGGGGACAATTTATTAAGTATCATTCGAAACAATTCTTGAGTGCTAAAGATCTATGAATGAGGAAAACCCTCAAGATGGTGAGCTAGGGTCCAGCTTCCAGTGCTTCTTTTTCAAGCTGGGAGAATTCCCTTATTGATAAGAGCTACTTCTATATCTTAGTATGACTGGGATAATATCATAAATTACACTTACTGGAATAAGGGAACGGGAGGGCAAAGTCGAACTGATTCAAGATTTGAATTTCCTTGGCTTGTTTGTGATTCAAGAGGCCCCTCCCAGTGATACCACCTCCTTCTCAAATACACAAGTTAATCCTTTTTGGGGAGTGGCAGTGGGGATAAAGTGACATGCCCAGGTCTAATATGAGTGTGGATTTAAACTGAGGTCTTTCTGACTTTCAGGCTGGTGTTCTAGCCACTACACCATCTAGATGCCCTGTGATTGGCATCTAATAAAAATTAGACTTTATGGAAAGAGGAATTCTATACTCTCTAGACACTACAGTTTAAGAGCAGTAATGAGTGTGTAAGGGCGGGGTTGACAAGCAGAGTCTGGGGGCACAAGATTTTTGTAGGCTAAGCTTGGTAATTACTCTGTGGCCAGGTTTAAAAGAAGGCAAGGTGTTGACATTCCCTTCCTTCCCATCATCCCTTCCCCTAGGTTGCTGGCACAAAATGCCTGCAGCTGTGAGGCCGATGGAGGAGGACTTGGCTTCTCTCTCCCATTCCAACGGCAGGTGCATGCATTTAACTTCACATCAGTATATGGATCTGAGGAGCTACTGGAAGCTACAATTGCAAGAGATCGGGAATACCAAGCTTTCCAGTCCAGGTGTCAGCAGATTGTAGGGGAGGGGAAGGAAGAGGATGGGTTTTGGAAAGAGGAAAGGGTTGTCTGTAAGAAATCTGAGGGTGGGAGAGGATAGAGATGCCAAATCCCTTCTAGCCCCCATCTATCCAATCTGACCATCTCCAGGGTCCAGTCCCCAGCTGACCAGATACTCATCGCTCCAGCCAACTCCCCCTTGCAGTATCCCCTGCAGGGTGTGGTGGTTCAGCCCCTAAAGACCATCTTAGTACCAGGTAAAGTAAGTGGGGGCAGGGAAAATTCAAGGGCTTTGCAGTGGAGTATTGTGATCATTGGTTAGGCCTGGAAGGGAGCTGGGATAGATCTGGGAGGGGGAATTGAACCATGAAATATAAGGTCATTTGGGGAAGGAATAGTATAGAAAGCCATGTTGGTAGAAGATACTCGAGGGGCCAGGAAGAAAGATTTGTAGAATATCAATGGTTGGGGAAAACAATTATTCCTCCTTAGGGAGGAAAAAAGAAGGTGTCTGACTGGAGACTGGTGTGAAATTGGGCAAGGAAGAGAGCTAAGATCACTATCAAATAAATATTTAAGTGAAAATAAGTTCAAGCATCAGAGAAAACTTCCAACCTGAGGTGGTCCTGTGATACTCAAAGTTGCATGGGAGGGATACGAGAGAGAGAGAACCCCATGGTTGAGGTGAAGACAAGGACGAGATGGAAGGATAGAGAAAGCAACAGAATGAATTTCAGAGAGTCTTACCAACTTGGTAAAGTTACTCTTGAACCTGATATGATATTCTCTCTGTCTCCCTACTCTGCTTCAGGTCTGAGCCTACAAGCAGCTGAGCAAGAAGTATATCAGGTGAGAGAGGTGGAGATAAGAGGGTTTGGTGGAATGAAGTATTGGGTGAGGTTTGGGAGGCCAGAAGGGAGAGAGGAATGGTGTGGGGAGGGGCAGAGGAAAGTACAGGAGTCTAATCCTGCCAGGCTCTGATTCTGTGTCTCTCACACATTCTCAGGTAAACCTCTCTGCATCTCTTGGAACCTGGGATGTGGCTGGGGAAGTGGAAGGAGTGAGACTTCGAGGGGAGGGCCAGCTGGAATTCACTCTCTCAAGCCCAGAGCTAGACCGACTCAACAGACAGCTTCAGCTGGTCACTTACAGTAGCAGGAGCTACCAGCCAGACACCGCAGACACAGGTGGAAAGGCAACCCAGGCTCAAGGGGTGCTCGAGATGGGAGACTAAAGATGCCTAGCACTGTGGGAGGTGCTAGGACACCGTCCAGAGCTGGATATCTAGACAATAGACCCACTGAGCTCAGCCCTTGGAAGCGGAGGGAAATGAAAGAGCTATTGTTTGGCTTGGGCAGGGAGCAAAAATGAGGGCGAGGAAAGGAAACCCAATCTGCAGTTATCTCTTTCCCCTACTGCACCCCCTTTATTCTTTCACATTATACATACTTTCCCTCTCACCCTCTCCAGTCCGGTTCTCCACCGATGGCCATGAAGCTGTCTTCACTATCAGAATTAAGCATCCACCAAACCCTCGGCTGTACCCACCTGGATCACCCCCTGAAGGAGGTAAGTAAGCCTTGTATAGTCAGGGCTAGACAAGAACTGGGGGGGGGGGAGGGCGCTGTGGCGATAGTGAAAAGAACTTGTTCTCCTAGGAATCTCACCTGTAGTCTGGTTCTTCTCCCATCCCCACCCCAGCCAAGTATAATATCAGCACTCTGGTCACCATTGCAACCAAAACTTTCTTTCGTTATGATCGTCTCCGAAACCTCATTGCCAGTATCCGTCGTTTCTACCCAACAATTACTGTGATCATTGCTGATGATAGTGAACAACCGGAGCCAGTCAATGGCCCTTACATCGAGCACTACCTCATGCCCTTTGGCAAGGTCAGCAACCGGGTATTATTAGAGCACAGTGGAGTTGAATGGGTGGGAGACAGCCCCACAGCAAGTAGGGGGAGAGGTACAGTATATATCTGAAGAAGATGATAGACATAGGTTACTGAGGAGTGGGAAAGTGTAGGAATATGTTTAATCACTCCTCCCTTCTCCCCTCACTTCTCTCATTTCCCCTAGGGATGGTTTGCAGGTCGAAATCTAGCTGTTTCCCAAGTGACCACGAAGTATGTGTTGTGGGTAGATGATGACTTCATCTTCACTGGCCGGACAAAGCTGGAGAAGCTTGTGGATGTTCTGGAACAGACATCTTTGGATTTGGTAAAAAAATAAATAAATAAATAAATAAATATTTTTTAAAGGCAAGGAAGGGGGGATAGAGATGGGAAGACAGAAGTGGTAGGTAAAGGTAGAGAACATTGGGGAGAGGGTTTGGAGAGCAACCTGCAGAGGATGAGTCCTGTGGAGATGCAGGAAGGTGTCTGAGGCAAGAAGGGAAAGGGAATAAAGCATTTGTATAAAGTCTACACATCTGGCACTATGGTAAATGCTTTATCTAATTTGCTCCTTACCACAACCCTATTATTTCCCCCATTTTTCTCTTGAAAAAAATTGAGGCAAATAGAGCTTAAGGGGTTCATACAGTTAGTAAGTATCCGAGGCTTTTAAAATCCAGGTCTTCTTGATTCCAGCAGCAGTTGGGTGGCAAAATGGACAGAACACCAGATCTAGAGTCAAGAAAACCGGAGTTCAAATCTATCCTCAGACACTTACTAGCTGTGTGACCCTGGGTAAATCACTTAACCCTGTTTGCCTCATCTATAAAATGAGCTAGAGAAGTAAATGGCAAACCATTCCAGTATCTCTTCCCCAAAAAATCCAAATGGGATCACAAAGAGTCGAATTCTGCTGAAATAACTCAACAGCTTTTTCTGATCCTAAATCCAGTGCTACCATCTGTTAGTAGCTCTCTCTCTCCAAACTAAGGACCCGGTAATGAGTTTTCCCATCTTCAAAGAGAGCAGAAGAAAAGAAGAGAGGTTTTTAGATATCTAAGAACTAGTGGGTGAGGTCAAAAAGAGCTTGCCACAGAAACCTAAATGCCTAACTGTCAAGACCTCTGTAAGGATGAGGGAGGCATGAGATTAGAGAAGGCAGAATCAGAAGTCTAATTTTATGAAGATATCAAGTTTGTGGGGTGTGATCATATAGGAGGAATTGTGGCTTGATTTCCTTAGAGACCTCTCAGTCTCAGGGTCCTCCTTATTCTGCCTCCCATCATTCCTTTTATCTTCTCTACCTTGCTCTTCTCATCTTTCCTCCACATGGTCCACTTGCCTCCTACTTTCTGATGTGTAACCTGTGTCTCCTCTCCATGTCCTCTATCTCCCTTCTGCCTCTTTAAGGTCGGGGGAGCAGTGCGGGAGATCACAGGCTTCTCCACTACTTATCGAAAATTAATGAGCATAGAACCTGGTGGTCCTGGCTGGGGAGACTGCCTCACCCAAAGGCAAGGCTTCCACCATGAGCTCCCAGGTTTCCCTGGTTGTGTGGTCACTGATGGTGTTGTCAACTTCTTCTTGGCGAGAGTGGACAAGGTTCGAGAGATTGGTTTTGACCCTCGACTCAGCCGGGTGGCCCATTTGGGTAGGTGACATTCCTTCCCCCATAACATTTTAAGCCCCCTACCTTCACTGAGGTTTGCTAAACTAAAGAGTACAACTGGTGATGAAAAGTGACTCCAAACCAGAGCTGGGATTTCTAGTCCAGGGAGCAATTAGGGTGAGAAATTCATAAGGGCGCAATAAGGCACATTATTAAAATAGGTACAAATAGTTTCTTCCTTTTTTTAAAGTAAACTTTTATTGGCATCTGTTTTCACAAAGGAACCCTATTATCCTGCTGCCATCTTTAATGACAAAGAAATTTTTTAAAAGGAGGGAGGGAAAGTTCAGAAGAACTAACCAAATCATTTTACATTATCTCTGGTGTTCTACCATTTTTTTTTTTTTTTTTTTACTTTTTTGCTGAGGCAATTGGGGTTAAGTGACTTGCCCAAGGTCACATAGCTAGGATGTGTTAAGTGTGAGGCCAAATTTGAACTCAGATCTTCCTGACTTCTGGGCTGGTGCTCTATTCACTGCACCACCTAGCTTCCCCTCCACCATATCTTAATCACCAATATTTGCACAGAAATGAAGAAGGAGCCTTTTATCTCTTCATTGGAGTCAGGCTTGGTTATTATAATTTCATAGCATTGGTTCTGTTTTTCTTTCCATTTTCAATGTTGTACTCACCTATATAGCTTTTTTGATTTCATTTCATATCAGTGCACATAATCCCATGTTTCTCTGTATTGATTACATTGTTTTTTTGTGATTCAATAATATTCCACTTATTACTTAATCACAACTTGTTATATTGCTCAGTCAATGGGATATGCATGTAATTATGATGCAAAAAAGTTGCAGATAGATAATAGTATATGTATATATATGTATATATATATATATATATATATTTAAATAAGGTTTGTCCAGTGTGGTAGGGTAAAGTATGGTGAAGGTCATCATATCCAAAAGGCCTGTTTTTAGATCTCATCCTGAGTAGGCACATGCCTTCTTGTTATGATTAAAAGCATTTCCCCAATTCAACTTTATATCTTCTTGCTCTGTCTACTTTTCATATATCCCTAGAGTATGAATTGTGACTGACCTCTACCACTACCACCAACACCTCCCATATCATAGATTCATATGCTTGAAGTTGAAGAGTTTCCTTATACTTAATAATCTCAATGGTTCACAAGAACCGAGCACCCTTTTTTTCCCCCTATATTTTTTAAGAACTGTTCTTTCTTCAGTACAGGAGCTCCCAGTGTGCAACCAATGCAAACTAGTGTCTACTCCATGATTGATAGCCTTAGAAAGTTGTCTGGCAGCATTGAGAGGTTAATTGCCCAGGGTCAAACAGCCAGTCTGTCTCAAAGGTAGGACTTGAATTTAAATCCTCTTGACTCTGAGGATAGAACAGTATCCACTGAACCTCTCTACACATTTTTATTATACATGTATTTGAATATGTTGCACATGAAAGAAAGAGTATCCACCTCCCTCCAGCAATTCTCCCCATGAAGGTGGTAAACACTCCACTTCCTAGAATAAAGAGATGAAGATGGAGGAGAGATAGGGATCTAATCTAATCCCTTCTATCCTGGAGTTTTTCTTTCTTCATCAGTTTTGCCCTTTTCTTCCCAAGGTTCAGGCAAAAGTAATCAAGCATTAATTAATTGGCTATTCCAGCCAAGAGAAGGTCTTAGATTTTTCATTTTTTTATTTCAACAATGTCTTTTGTTTTGTTTTCAATATCATGATCATTTCCAGATAGACTCAACGTGGAGTGAGCCTTCCCTTATAAGAAAATGTTAAGCCAAATGGCACATCTTGCTCTTCTGACAGATTATACAACATCCCAGTCCCTTATCTTTCCAAAAAAAGAAGCATCATGCATTTCCTCATCTCTCCTCTTAGGGCAATATTGATCATTAAAGTTAATGTTCAGCTTCATTTTGTTGTTCTTTTCCTTTATTTTGCTCATCATTGTGTATATAATTTTCCTGGTTCCACTTTCTCCATTCTGCATAATTCATAAAATACTTCTCACATTTCTCTGAATTCCTCCTCCTTTGTTACAGTGAAATAACATTATATTAATATGCTACAATTCGCTTAGTCATTTCCCAAGGGATGGGCATATACTTTGTTTCTAGTTTTTCCTATCAGGTCCTAAGTTTACTAAGTGTGGTTTTCAACTTGTTACCTTGTTTTCATATCCATTTTATTTGATACTTGGAACTTGTGACAGATACTTATCCCAATGTTGTAGTCAAAGAAATAGCTTTGGGGACAGGCCTAAGGGCAAAACCTTCCTCAAACACAAAAATCCCAAACTCCCTGGCTGAGTTCTATTCTTTGGGTAGGTCCCTACCCTTCATGATCTCTCTCAAAGTCTCCCTCTTTTTCTTTCTCTCTTAATTCCCCTCAGAATTTTTCCTGGATGGACTTGGCTCCCTTCGGGTAGGCTCCTGTTCCGATGTCTTGGTGGATCATGCATCGAAGCTGAAATTGCCATGGGTACCTTGGGGGACTGAGGCAGAAATGTATGCCAAATATCGATATCCGGGGGTCACAGATGAGAGTTATGTGGCCAAACACAAGCTACTCTTCTTCAAACATCGCCTCCGATGCATGAGCTCGGATTGATTGGTCCAGTAACCATAGAATGACTGATGTGATGGACACAGTGGCTACCTGAGTGCACTTGGAACCCTCTACAGACTTGTATGCACTATCTAGTCACTACAACACCCAGCTAGTCAACTCTGTGGCTGATTACTCAAAGACTGTTCAAAGACTATCCAGTCCTTCAAATTATTTGACCTTGATCCAATTCCAGGATGAGAACTGGTCCTGGTGACTTCTCCAATGTCCCAAATACAATTGGAGCTAGGATTCACCTTTACCAATTCGGTGACAGTACCCCCACCCCCAGTGCTAAGCCCTCCATTCTCTGTTCTTATAGAGTAATAGAAGACTTTTCTATTCTAAAGAGCCTGAAGGTTTCCAAGAGCCAAATGGAACCCATCCCTCAAATGCAGACATCTTTCCCTATCTCTTCAGAGGAGATAGATATAATCTTGCCTCTATGTGCTGCACTCTGAGTCTCTGGACCAGAACTCTATGCATCATATTCATCTTATCCCTACCCCACCTACCAGGAGAATTTCAACCTTAGAGATAAGAGTAGTCACCTGAAGGTCTTGAGGAGGGGTTATTGAACAAGCCAACAGTTTTGTAATCAGTGTCATTCTTGTCTCCGGGTAGAGGTGGGGAAAAGGGGTCTCTAAAAGATATCTGTTGAAGTGTTCAGACCCCAAATCAAGCTAGAAAGAGCTGACATTTATCATATTGATCACAAAAAGCTAATTTCATTTTATTGATAACATAAATAAAGAGGGAGGCCCACCACAGTTTTTCCCTCAGTGGCAATAATCTCTCTCCCCTACTACATCCAACCAATGATACTGGGTTTCCTAATAAGCAGAGTTGCCCACGTTCAAACCCAGACCATGCAAGTCTTTGAGGCCAGAGGCTCCTGGAAAGAGAAAAGGAAACATCAGGAAAGAATGAGGGAAAGCATTTTGAGAACATACTTCCTACCTCCCCCATTATCCCTAATGAGTCTAAGTGGGAAAAGGATTGGGGAACTATGTTCTGAAAAAACCCTCATACTTCAGGCTGATCCCTCCCATCTTGAGTCTGATTTTAAGATGTTACCTCGTCCCCTTGCTCATTTCCCCAATCTCCACACTCTACCTCTACATCAGATTTTGCATCCCAGTCATCCTTCTACCATGCTCCCTCACCTCAAGGTTCCCCATTACTCTTCCTTATACATGTTCCCTGCCCTTGACCATTCCTTATCCATTGTTTAGTTTCTTATCCCTAAAACCACCCTCACTTCTTATAATCTTTCTTCCACCAACCCCTC